>WEKY01056253.1:0-41361 GCA_013390045.1 Picathartes gymnocephalus | reverse complement strand
TCACACATTCCCTGTTCTCATCCTTGCCTTTCTAGAGGCACTACTGGGAACAGAGCCCTGGACTAGGTGGTCCAGGATCTGAACTGCCTTAGCCAGTTTTACATCCTCACTGGTGACACAGAAGAACTCTGGATGGAATATTATCTCTTCGTCATCCTCCAGGCTGAAGTCACACGGAAAATGTTCCTATGGGAATTGCTTTTTTTTTCTGAGGGATCCTAGCCTTGCCCAACATCAGGAAGAGGCTGTCAGGCTGTCCCTCCTGAACACCCCACATCATCTGTATTTACTCTGAAGGATGGCCAGGTGTCTAAATCAACATCTAAACAATGCAACACCTAAGCAACACAACATCTAAACAACACAAAATTACAGCATGAACTTAGCCAAAACTTAAGGAACCAGGAAATAATCCTGATGGCTGCACACTAGGTCATAACCTTGGTTAACACAGCAAAAATAACCTCAGCTTCTTTTCCAGTCAGTTTTTTAATGTCTTTCAGAGGTAGCGTGTGGATCCTTGCCAACTGTTACCACTGCAACTTTGAATCCTCCTCGAAATCCTGCCAGATTCAATTTTCTGTTTAAAATTTTGCTTGTGATATTATACAGGATTTGGGAGTAATTGAATAGGGAAGGGTGAGTATCACTGCATCTGGGATTTGAAAGGCCATTCCAATCAGTTTTCTCTTCTGCCACAGGAAACAGTGATTTATTGGTGAAATGCCAAATGCAGCTGGGAAACTCTGCTGAAGTCTTGAATTTGTGTGAATATTTCCCATGTGAGAAAAGCCCAGATGGGAAATAGTCACACAATGGGAGGGAGAAACCTGGAAAGCGGTAATGTCAACAGAGATTTAATAGTAGCAGTATGCAGCAAATTGGACATGCAGTACGGAGTAATACAGTAGCAAAACAGACCAAAGATGTTTTGGCTTGAGTCACCAAGAGCTTCGTTTCAGACACTGGAATGTAGCCTTAATTTTGGGGCATGCTGTTACCTGAAAGATAACTGGAATGAATTCTGAGAAGGGCAGGAAAACCAGTGTGGAAAGAGAGCCCAGTTGCTAATAGCACATTCTGATTGAACTCTGAGCACAGAAGCACAAGGGGAGAGAGAACAGCTATCTGCAGTATGTAAATGCCAAGCCGAGAGGAGACAACAGAGGGCACGATGCCTTATCACAGAAGACAAATGTTGCAAAAAAAAACAGGAGACAAAAGTCGTGGAGGAGTTTTCTAACACTGGGATACTTAGGCTGTGGAGTGGCCACCAGAGCAAAGATGCCAATTACTGAGATGGTTTAGGCTGTAGAAGGGAGGTAAAAGCACAGCACAGTGGGAACATTCTACACAAGTGGACATACACTGATGGGTTGGAAGTACTAGGGCTTTCTCACTGCTGAGCTGCACAGCCTGTGGATTCATGATCTACTTAGTGAAGACGGCGCAAAACATTCAAAGGCAGACTGTGACACATTTTCAGTCAATCGTCAGAAATGGCCGAGGCCTATTCAGATCAACCCATCCCTCATGGCCACATACCCCACAATTGAACATCTACCCATGTCACACTGGAGAGAAGGAGAGAGGGAAAATCACGCTTCCTGGTTTGAATACACAAAGCAGATACTACACAGTTTAAAGTAGTACAGTAACCTTGAACATAAATTGTTTCCAAAGCCTTCTGTATGAGAAATTATTGCATCATGTCTACACTGTTATTTCACTTAAACTGCTAAGATACAATCTTGATACAAAACAAAAAAAATAATGGGTCAGTATTCTGATTAAATAGTTTTTCAATAGCAATTTTATTCTAGAGTTTTTGATAAAAATCCCCACCTAAAACCCAGTCCTTAAGATTAAATATTAGCAAGTACTAGAGGGCCAAATTAGTCATTCTACTTCCTCACTCTTAAAAGAAAAGGAAATCAAAATTAATAAAAAACCTCTGATGTATGTAAGATTACTGCCCTGAATCCTGTCATTAAGTTTTTTATAGTAGAGATTACTACATATACTTCAGCAAGGGTACATGAAACCTCAGTCTGGGTGAAAAGAGTTAACAAACAGCTCATACATTGTCAGGGATCCTCAAAATCACTAGAGATGTCACCTACCAGAAGCAGAAATCATAGGGTCTGCAGGACAGGTTTAAAGACAGAATTTGAGACTTAACACTGAATTTCTTGGATATTTTTGCCTTCTCAGACCACTAGAGTTATCTCAATAGGCTGTGTATAAGTCTGAGTCTCAGTTTTAAGCAGAGTTTTCACAAGGTAAATCTCAAAAGTGTGGCTTTACAGTGATCCCCTTTGGAAGGTTGAATGTGAATGAAGCTAGAAATTTAAGAAGTCGGGATCAGCACAATGCACTGGTGCATGCTGTCAGCATTTCCTACTACTGCTCAAAGCTGGGATAAGGGTGTCTTGTTATCTCTGAGTTTATTATTCTGCAGACCCACAAACTGTACTATGGCAAGTGTTACACTTAAAGCTTCAGGAGACAAGTTTCTAGGTTTACTGAGCTTCGTAAGGCACGTGGGCAACTAGATCCTGGACTAAATTCTGCAATTGTTTTCACTTGTGTTTCATCCATACTTAAGGATGCATACCTCTTTAGCTCTTCAGCTTTTCCAATGAAGTAGAAAGAAAAGGGGGAGAAAAAAGGAACTGTTATGCACTGACATATAAACAAGAAGCTATCTCTTCGTACTTAAGCACTATTTCAGTTCCTTACTCCTCCAATGGCATTCAACCATGTCATCAAGGTCAGAATTTACTTTTTCATGTTGGAATAAACTCCTAACAATTAGAAATAACTTTCTGCTGGACATGGGAGGCAACATGTTCTGGGTCTCCTGCAGAAATAGTGCAACCCTGAAAGTTTACCACTAAATGTTTCATGCTTTATTCACCTACTTCACCAAGGCTTAGAGGGCTGGTGAAACGTAGCAATTGTGGAGACTGTTGTTATCTTCTCTCAGGTGCACTGCCTCTATGGCATCCCTACAGGTCTCCAGGGAGGACTGAAGCCTTACCATATAATCTCACAGATTATTTTTGTTGTGTACTTGACCCCAAACAGGAGGAAATGAAACATAACCATTTGGTGGGCTGTGAAGAGAAGACCTGTGCCTCAGGCATGGCTGGGAGGCAGAGACCTGGTTTGGGTTCCAGCTTTGAGAGATCAGATTCATACCATGATGCTGTGCACTCATCAGTGAATTGCAGAATTGCATCTCTTTCATTTTCCTCCAGGTGAAACAAAGATGATATCAGCTGAGAGGCCCTTGAGGTGAAAAAGCTCCTAAGCCTAACAAATATTGTTGGCTGTAACTATAACATTTCAGTCCATCTTCAAATGAGTGTTGTTCTTATAAGGGCAAAGCATTATTTTCCTCCACCCTCCTCTAGAGTAAACGAGGAATCCTGACAACAGCTTCAGGGGATAATGTGACAGCTACCCACACCCTCTGCACAAAATCCAGACATATCTTTGTTAAGCAACTAAGAAAGGATTTCTCTTAAGGTTGTGTGGCTTTTGAGCCTTGAAAAATCTTATAGTCAGATACGGAGAAAAAAAGTGTATATATAAGCAACCTGTTCTAGGAATTTAGCAGCTTGTGAATAGAAAGAATACAATTACGCTGGGCTGCATGGCCAAAAGTTTAACAGATCAGACCCCATATGCCCTAACACAGTCTTACTCTGACTTGCTGAGCTGCTTTAAGCCCTCTGTCAAAAAGGCATGAGCCTCAGCAATTCATTTCACAAGTACAAGACACCAGTGTAAGGTAAAGCTGATGCAAGTTGGGAGTAGCTGGATCAGTGAGATATGACTCTCATGACTAAACAGGGCTTTGGGCTGAGCAGAGCTGGCTTAAAGTAACTTTCCCATCACAAAACAGAATGGATAAACTAAGCAACTAACACACTTCCTCTGACCCCTTGGTTCTTAGCTGCAAAGGGAACCAGTACACTCCATTGTCACCACTAGGCCCTTTTAATTGCAGCACAGTAATTTCTGAGAATTATTAGTGGTAAAATTCCTTAATAAACCAAGTTGCCTAAAAACTCCAGAGAATAGAGGCTTCCAAATCTTAAAATTTTATTAGAAAGCTATTTTCTCAAAGACTTCATTTTGAAAATTAACCCCAAGGCTTGGAATAACTCTAAAACCTCAGTGGCTCTTAAAAAAACTAAGCAACCCTTCTCTTCCCATTTCTTATTTCTTAAATAAACTATTNAAGTACTTACAATTTAAAATTTAAGGGTTTTGCTTCAGAAAGAAGTTATACAAATGTAAACATTTTGTAACACAGCAACCTTGAGCCCAGTTTTGTTATGGGCATTGGGCTAAAGCACTTAATTCAGCCAAGTACAGAACACTTCTAACAGGGTTTCAGGACAGAAACCTGCCTACTCCTTCCCCAGTGAGAACAGCCTTTGAAGAGCAGCTGGAAAGATGCTGCGTGTTTAAGGAACATGAGAGAAAGAGATCTGATTTAGTCTTCTTATCACACCTCTGAAGAAATCTGGAGACCATTCTTTGTCTTATATAAAAGTTGGAGCTAATTCTCCTCCTGCATTTCACCAGTCCTGAACCTTTGCAGGACAATGCATCAGTAACACCAAGTTACTTGTCCACACCACATCCAGACCCCGTATGTCCTTTCATGTCAGTTCCACAGCGGGGTTTTGCTAGTGGTGGGAAAACGAATGCCAGCTCCTGCTTGAAAACCACCCCTGAATCTTCTCAGCTCTTCCTTAAGCTAGACAGTGTCTTCTTGTTTCCTCTGTGCAGGATTATCCTCTCCCTCTCCTCTCTCTGTGTTTGGATGGCATATATAGCAGTGTGCTTTGCTTCCTGCCCTGGGCCCTTGAGCATGCTTGCAATACAGTGCTTTAGAAAGAGGAGGTTGGTTGATTTTTCTCCTGCGTGCCAGGCTGAGGACTTTGAGAGCTTCCCTCTGGCAGGCTGAGTCCTGCTGATTTCAGTGGGAGGTGGGAATGCCCAGCACCTTTTTGAAAAGACAGCAAAGGTCCCCCGGCAGAGGATCTCTCTAAACAAGGGCTTTTTACTATTGCAAAATGGTTCAAAAATTAGACTTTAAAAGCCGTAAATTACCCCAGTAAGCCAAGGAATTTGCATTTGTAAAGTACATGCCTGAGGTGCAAAACACATTAACAAAATATACAAATAAACAAAGCTGTTCAAACCCAAATGCAATTATACATTCAGGGCAAGGTGCCATGGAAATCCATGTCAGCTGTGCATGTATGTTTGAAGGCAATGTTATGCCCTGAGTCCAAACTGGTTTGTTTTCCCCATAGGGAAAATATATGAGAAAATACTGGTGCTATCGTATTATTTACAGGGTAGCAGTAGCTAAGGAAATTAATTGCATTTTGCACTGGGCATTGCCAGTATGCACAGGCAGACATCTGAGAACTAGTCCTTTGCAGGAGAGGTGGGTGCTGCCGTGCACACCCCCACCTGTGACCATGTTAAACACTGTTCCTTACGCAAGGAGGCTGCTGGCAGGCACCTGGAGGCGATTTAGGTACTGAACCTCCGTTTCCATGCGAGGCCTTCCAGCCCACTTAGGAATTTACAGTAATGCAATGTATTTCTGCAGCTGCTATATGCATGCACCACTCAATATCCCCTCAGTGGCACTTCTAAAATACCAAGAAGCTTGTGATGGTCCAAGAACATTGCAAAAATACAGAGATTCATTTTAGTAATCTTCCTCAACATCCTGGGGACAGGCCTGTGGGTGGAAGCATGGCCTTGGAGCAGAATTATTTTTCATATATATATCGTGCTCCATCAAGGGTGGTTTTGATTCCCATACAGCTCAGCCACTCACAATATTTTGCATCACTGTCATGCCTTTTCAGCAAGTACGGTGGGGCCTTCCTGAGGATAACGGAAAAATGAAACTGCACCATTCCTGCATGAAGCACATTTTCCTTCAGCATTGCACCAGTATGTCCTTCATTGCCTTTAGCTTCTTCCATTAGACTCTCATACTCAGCTTTTAGCTTTTACTTCCGTATGCCTCATTCTTGTGCTTGACGTCATTCAGTGCAACTCAGTGATTTTTAACAAAGGCTTTGCAAGGCCCACAGGAGAAGGGCCACTTGTGGACAAGTCCTAAGGGTCTCCAAAAGGCCACTCAGGTTTCACCTCTGCAGCTGAATCCCTTGAAGCTCCCTGCTCAAGTCATACACCTTGTACAGGTGTAGAGATCGAGCCCATTGCATGCTGCCTTCTGACTTTGCACTTGGACTCCATGGCCATGGAACCTAAGGGTGCAGTGAAGCTGCAGATGTGTGTGAAGCATGGAAAAGCTGGAAATTACACCCCTGGGGGAACACCTGCATGAAATATCAATATGCTTTTCAGGAAGTCACTGTCACCAGGCTAAATGACCCTATGTAGGGGACCACACCTACATGGGACACTTTCTAGAGGTCCACAAATCAAAAGTGGTTGGAGGCAAACACTCAGAGAGGAGTGCTGGGGAGAAATCCTAGACAGGTGTTTTGAAGCGTCACGCAGCCACAAGACAAGTTTTCAAGTGGAAATTTTGTGTGTCTTTTCTCTGAAAACATTTTTGTCTTTTGAAAAGGACTATTATACCTTTTCAAAGAAGAAATTTCAATTTATTCTCTGGTTAGACAATGGTTGCCCAAATTGCCTGTGTTTTGAATATGACCCTTTTTCCTGGTGGCAGTCACAGGTAATGTAACACTGACAAGTTAGGTTAGGCTGATTCAAATCTGATGGAGAGAAACCTGAAATAGTTTTCCTGACTGTATCCATAGAGATGTAGTGCCAACTCTAGAGGGTTTTTCTGAGCCTTGTTTTGGGATTTCTTGGGTGTGGAACAGAAAATATACCAAATTAATTCAACAGACAGAACTGCAAATTAAACAGCAAGCTGTATCTCACTAGTATGTCCTTGTTTCATAGTGTCAACTCCAAGTACCAATCCTGCTCTAACCATTCAATTAAAAAAGCTTTACATTTCATCATAACAAGGTCATACATACACTTGGTGTTGGATTTTCTTGGTTACAGGACAACTGGAGCTCTATTGCTTTTTTACTTTTGTCAGGTTTACCTTGTCCCCTTACAGATGCCAAGTCTGCACCTTGTTACTGCTGCAGTAGATACTGCTTTCTTTCCTAGGCTGGGTTCTAACTGCAGTGGCCTCTGTAAGGGCAGATCAGACCTGAGTCCCAATGGTTGCTGGCCTAAGGTGTTGATCAGAGGCATAATGTGGCCAGACCATCACCCTACAAGTAAAACTCTATTGAAAAAAGAAACTTTTAAAAGTAGATTTCAAAGTAACAAAAAATCCACATGCATGTTCTTCTATCGAGAAAATTGTCATCTCCGGGGGAAAACCTGGTGAAGTCTCAAGCAGCCCTGGAGTTTCCTTGGCTACATTTTGCTTCCTCCTGCTACCTTTCAGCTAGTTCTTGAAAAAGTACCTCTCCTGAGCTGTGCCAAGTTCTTCTGTGTATCTGGGATTCACTCCGCTGTGAACTGCAATCCCAGGCCAAATGAGTCTTCAAGGATAGCGATTCTGTCTCTTCTAAGACTGCAAGAATCTTTCCAACCTGGTTTATTGTAGTACAGCTCTCCTTATGCCTACTTTGTCCAGAAAAATTTTACAAATTATAAGAAGAAAATACAGCTGCATAATCCAAGCATAAGGCATGGCCTGTCTTAAAACACGTGAAGATTCCAGAAATCTCTAAGGAGTTGTTTTTTTCATGGGGGAATCAAAATACATGAGACTTACCTCAAGGCACATATGGACCTTATCTAGAGTGTATTTAGGTGCCTATATGGCCACAGGACCTTCCCAAAACGCAGTGCCCAGTTGTGGATGTTGAGCACATAATAATAACAACCTGGGACAGTGACAATGAAAAGCAGGTTTTGTGTGTTTTCACTTGAGCACTGAACACGGAGGGAGACAAAATTTATACATTCTTTTGAAAATCCTGACCTTAGTCACTCCATCAAAATCCAGTGAGTCATTAGATAAACTGTAAAAGAGGCATGGTTTTGAGTTATATGCATTCATTTCTAGCTCAAATTTCTTTTTTATTTTGAATTCAAAATATCTGGATAGCTTATTTCACATTTCCTCTCAGTTTCTTTGTGATTGAGATAGAGACAGAAGAAAATAACATTCTGACATACCATGAGAGATCATGTTATGCTGATGCAAAACTGATTAGAAAAAGTCCAGTTGTGGAATTCTCCAGCAAAAATTTGAAGCTTTGGGAGGGAAAGATAACAAGCAGACATGCATTTGTTTATGGGAACAACAAGTAGTGAAATTTGCTTATCAACAGCAAAAAGGGCAGAATTTGGCCTTACCCCACATGAAAATAACAGGAAAACACAACAAAACACATCTCGTGAAGTTTAGATTAGATGGGAACTGCAAGTTGCGTAGCTTAGCTCAGGAATCCCAAACTTTCTAAGAATACAGAGGACCTTGCTTCAAGGGTGTGCGTTCAACCTCTCCCAGGTCACAAAACCCAGGGTTGTTTGGACCTGGTACTTTTCAGCAAGGACACAGAAATTTTAATTCAGATTGTAAAGAGAACACAACTTTCTGCTGGAACTGACACAAACCTATCTCAGATAATGACGTACAAATACCTCAGCATTTTCCATTTTTCATCCTCTAGTAGGGAGTGAATAAATAGTATCCCTCCTCCTGGGGAGACTGCAGTAAGTTTTCCTTTAAGTTTTTTCTATGCATTGAACATGCATATATTCAATGTACCTTGTAAAGATAGTCATAAAGTTTTTACTGTGGGATGGATATAGATGTAGATGACATAGATTTGCAAGGAGTAAATAATCAACTACGTGATTATAGGACTAGGTGTTCATTCTGTGATGATCTTTAGTACATTGCTGAATGAACTCCTATAGAGCTAACGTATGTAAAACAGCTTTGTAGTCCTCAGATGAAAGGCACTACAGGAGTGCTAGACATTATTATCATTATTCAAACAGTAAGTCTGAAATAAAGCATGAAACTACTGCCAGAGTGACTATGGGGAGGTGGGAGCAGGGCAGGGGTGCAAGAGAGGGTGAAACAGCAGATGGCATTCTCATTTTCTACCATTAGCACGGATCACATATCTCTACGTGGAGAATCATTTTCTAATTCTACCTTGGGAGAAGAGAGGGCGAAAGAGAGAGGTATTCATTCCATGTCATTCAGAAAGGACCTTAAAGACCTATTTATTATGCTGTTTCCTTCAGGGAGCTTGCTATAGGGTTTTGATTTCAGCTGCGATATACTGACTGCTGGAGGATAAAAAAAACCTTCCTGAACCACTGCTCTCCCTTCCTCTTCTCAACCCTGGATTTCACATCAAGCTGTATTGTTCTCCTTCCCCTTTTCTGTTTGTAATGTCAGAACATATATGCTCATACACACATACACAGCCAGAAGATCTTTAAGAGCTATGAATATTCTTGTCTCAAGAACCAGGAGAGTGGAAGGCAGTGTTGATCCTGTCTCGGATCTAGGAAAAGATGGAGAGGAATTTGTTTAACCCTCCCAGGTGAGATTCCCAATAATTTAGATCAAAATTCCATTTGATTTGTTAGGTCCTTTAAAGTCCTTTAGAGTTAAAATTATTTTCATTTAATAACATAGTCATCAGAGCTCCCACTCTTTGGCATGTAGCTCCTGCTCCTAACTGCAGCTATCCTTTACAATGAAGCAACAGTTTCAAATTTCAATTCATTGTGTTTGCAGTTCTTACCCAGTAAGAAGTTTAGCAGCAAATAAGCTGCATTTATCTATTCATAGATGATAAATGCAGAGCAAGCAGGTATAATGAGGTTTTAGAGCATTCCTGAAACACTGACAGCAGACATGTTTTGGTATGACCATATGAAAAAGCATAAAAACTTCAGCAGTGTTTTCCTGACCTTCCATCTTCATTGTGTTGTGAGTAGTACAAGCCAGCGGTCCTTACACATTAATCACTGATACAGTACTCTACTTTTGTATGTTTCCTTTAGTTTACCAGATATTAAATAGCTGTTGTAAAACCAGGAAATCTAGTGGAGTATTTGGGAAGGGAACGAATAGCATTTCACCTCAGGTTAAACCCTTAGTTTGAACTGGGGTAGCTTCATACCAAGTCAGTGGAGTTGTGCCTGTTTACTTCAGTGAGAAGCTGTGTCCATTTTTTCCGAGCATCTTCCAACTGAACAAAGTGCAAGCACAACTCATGGCCATACTTATGTTTAATCATGTGACAGTATTTGTCAGAAGTGGACTGTCCCTGGTTGACTGACTCTCCTGTGCTCCTGAATGCAAAAGCCTCAACCACTTAATCTCTATCAAAGGTGCAAGTGAAAATTTCAGGTTGCCATCAAAAATCACCAGTGAATAATGAAGAAATTTTCCTTGCAACTGAGGTAAATTCAACTCAGTTAGATATATATTGGCATTGCACCAAATATCCAAGCTCCTTGTGGACCTTCACAGGTCATGCTGAGGTTGGTAAATTATCAACTGCTACTTTTGCCATCCCTTTTAGCCCAGCTGGCCTGCTGACTTATCACAGCACATCGTTTGGCTGCCACATGTTCTGGGATTTCAGGAGGCTAACCACAACAGAATGGGTCTCTGACAGCTATTGCTAGAGCTTGTAACACTGGGATTTTGCATCTCTATCCACCAAGAAAAGAGGGAAGGAGCAAGCAGAAGACAGATCCCAATTTAGTGCTTTATCTTTTGTCCCACTTCCTTCACTGTATTATTGTTCTTTAAAAGCTAGTGGCAAATAGAAAATTATATGCTACACCGACAGGATCATGGTCACTGCAAAATGGCTGTTTTGCCCAAATTCTTCTTTTCCTACATTGTCTCCACCGTTCCCCATCTTTGCACAAGCATAAAACAAGAAATAAAGTTGCATTTAAAACACAGGAAGAAAAAGGAAATACAACAAAAATATCAGGAGAAAGAGAGAGTTTAATGTAATATTTTATGAGATACAAATCATTTCTATAGGGTTTGCCCTTTAAAGTCCATTATACTACTTTAATTGTGATTTTATACACTAAGTGACGGGGTATACTTCTCTTAGTATTGAATTTATGAATAAAAGATTATCACCAGCCTGTGTTAAACACTGGTAAAGGCGTTTCACTAAAGCCTTTGGCTACAGAATTCCATTTCTCGAGCTTCATTCACATTCAAATGTTCACACTGATAACTCAGTTCTCCTCAGCCAGGGAAATAAAGAACA
Organism: Picathartes gymnocephalus; assembly: GCA_013390045.1. Lineage (NCBI taxonomy): Eukaryota > Metazoa > Chordata > Aves > Passeriformes > Picathartidae > Picathartes > Picathartes gymnocephalus. The sequence goes on along the minus strand of WEKY01056253.1, from coordinate 30,037 downwards.
CTCTGATGCCTGATTCCACTTTCAATTACACTGCTGCAGCTCCAGAGTAGCTCCAAAAAAGTCAAGATTTACACCAGTATGAAAATCAGTACAAGGGCAGATTTGGTCTAAAGGCTGCTCTGACAATGTGTCAATCAAAGGTTTTTCTGTCTGATTGGATGGGTCGGAGTTGATGGTGAAAAAACCAGTGACCTGGATGGCACTGCAGGATCCCATTAAAAAGTGAAACAAACAGGACTGACCCAATACTTGAGTAAGTGCAGAGAATTCCCTGGCCCCAGCGGGTTGCACACAATGAAAGCTGACTTGATGCCTCTGACAGTGATGGGGGCGAGGACAGTGACAAGGAGCTCAGAGGGGAGAGGCAGGGGTGGCACGTGGTCTGCCGTCACATCCAACACCCTTCCCTGAGGACCCAGCTCTGGAAACCTTGGTGAAATGCATGTGGCCTTGAATCATCCAGCCCTCTTGCAAACATAAACCCCAAAACAAGCCTGGAGTCTGGCCTCAGCTTCACAGCAAGGGGCCGGAGTACTGCCCAGAGTTTATAGCCAGATGTTAACTTTGTAAGCCTTGAAAATATTCCCATTCAAGGTTATTTTCTTGTATTTGGGCCTTTTTCCAACTTGGGTGTGTAACTTAAAGGCCTTCAAAACTCTGTCTAAAAATTTATAATCTGTTTGCAGAAATTAGGAGACACTATCAACATATAGATGCTGTATCTACTCTGATCTATCTGCACAAATGTTGTGGTCATAATAAATTATTTTTTGTTTCCAAGTGTGAAAATTAATGCAAATTTCAAGGTGACTGAAATTGACTTTCTAAACCAGAAACCTGAAATTTGTATTCATTTTGAGACAGTTTGAGAAAGTGACCAGGTTTTACATATTTTGATCACTGAAGAACTTCAGCATTAACAACAATTTTGCCTTTCCAGAAAAATCTTTGATTCACACAAGCGAAGGTCATGTCCCAAATCTGTACTCATATATCTTTTCTCAGTTTTATTCCACATGGGTCAGCTGTTATTATCACATAAACTATGAAGGGTGTTTGCATCCCATATGCAAGATCAGAGAAGAAATGCTAGAACAATAAAGTGATTTTCTAGGTAGGTCTTTATTCAGGTGTCTGCATAAAGGGGTGCCTTTCTACAGATAAGGTCTGTTTTCTTAATATTCTCCTGGAAAATTGATCTGAGATCTCAAATTCCATGGAGCAAATATTAATCTGAAGTATAATTAAAGTGGGAATCATGAATTTGGAGGGCCATTATCCCCCAGCCAGCTATGCTCTTATAATACCAGTAACAATGGCAGCATGATGCATTGTTGTACCAAATAAGAAAAATCTTATATCTAAATCCATCCAAAATACCTTCTTTTTAGCAGAAGTGTCTAGCTAACTCATGGTTTGTTCATTTCCCTCCTGTGTAATTAGCTATCAAATTACTTCTTGCTCAAAACAGTTAATGCTACTTGAAGTTACCATGCAGTCATGATAATCAGATATGATGCATTTAACAATAATACACAGGAAGGACCTGAACACAGTAAAAATCAATCTGTATTCAGTGTTGCAACATACACAAGCAGGAAAAGAGCCTTGCTAGTGGTCTTGCCCTGCACTGGCCAGGAGAACAAGAGCTTTCCAGTTGACTTCAGGGGACTTAGGGTTTCACTGATCAGTTCTGCAGAAAGCTTACATAGGAGTTTTTGTGACACAGAGCTAAAACAGAAAAGACTTGTGGGGTTTACATGTCTCTCAGTATCAGGAGCACGTATCAAAACTGAATATGTCACTGTATTATAATGCCAAAATGTCATCTTTGTATTTCCATGCCTAAGGGAGAAAGTGGGACAGAGAAGGCCTCAAGTTCCCGCTGCCACTTGCACCTCTTCAAGTTCCCTATTTGCTTACATTGCCCTGCCTTGCTGCAGTTGGCCCAGGCTCTTCCCTTGGCACTCCCAAGCAAAGCAGCAGGGAGAAGCAGCAGCTCTCCCTCTCCTTCCCATGAGTCATGTAGAGAGCAGTCTTGTTCCATCCCACCAGGGCTGTAGGTGATTCAGCAAGCCAGTCACAGCCCTCCTGGAAGCTGGAGGAATGCATGTGGAGTGAGGCTAGCAAGGGGTCAGAGGAAGCGCTTGGAAACCAGGCTGTGTCTGTTCACACCTAGCACTTCTATGATCAATTGTTTTAATAAAAGCCTATTTTATTTTACATATTGTAGATAGGGTTTTTCAAAGAAAAGTGCTACCAAGGCCACAGGCTTCTGCAAATTCCAATTGCTTTTCTTCTGAATGTTTTCAATTCATTTTAGCTTCCCAGCATAAATACAGTAAATTTTGTGGCAGCAGTTATTTCAGTGAGTCCAATAGTAAACAAAAACATGTGTTTACAAGGTAAAAGATATAGTACATATAAAGGAGGGAAGCAGCTAACATGGAGGGAGGATCACTAGAAAGATTAATTTCTAGCCAGATATCACTGTACAAGCCCTGAAGAAGAGTAACCTGAATCTGTAAGCAGGGTGAATCACGGAAGGTAGGAAAGAGGAAGAAAAACATCTCATTTCTGAAAAAAGACAAGATGTGAGAGAGAAACTGCTGAGTAATCCAGAGAGTCCTGTGGCAGCTGGAAAATGCATTAACAGATTCTCGTCCCAGAGAAATTAAACCATGCAAAGACAGTTGTCCTCTCTCATCTCCCTTCTACCAGCCCTCTTCCTACTCCTCAAGACCATATGGACTGAATAGATACTAGTATTGCAGACTGAGAATAATAGAATCCACCCAAGAACCTGGATTCCCTCACGAAGATTGTAGTTTTGAGTAAAACGTGAGATTCTAGTATTCATGGAGGCTATTGAGGAACGAGGGTCTAATCCAGGTAAACACTTCAAACTAGCAAGGATAGATGAAGGAAATCACCAGCCTACTCAAGGATGTAAGGGCAAAATGCTGAAATGGGAAAAAGAAAAAAAAAGGAAAAAAAAAGGAAGAAAAAAAAGAAGAAAAAGAAGAGGGTGGGATGATTATATAGCAAGAATAGACATCTGTGCAACAAAAAAAGAAAGCAATGTCACTGTAGCTGATATACAGCAACACATGACTTCATGCCAGGTCTAATTTTGCTAGCCATACCAACATGCACAGCATAGATCTCCAAAGGGCTGGAGAAGCCACTACACACCTTGCGTTCACTTACACTGAATTTTGTGTTTTTCTCGTGCAATCTTTACACCGTGATCCTCTCATTTTCTAAATGGATATGTTGTTAGGAGCTCTTCTTATGATTGCAAGGAGACCTTAGCAGATGTCACAGGTAATCAGTACACACATATGCTGCAGAAGGGGATAACTAAGTATTTAACATTCCACATTTACAAGTGTGCTGTTAAACCAATTTTCTTCCACCTGGAAAGTAGAATCAATTGCAATGCAATCCTATGAACATGGATAAACAGCACAGCTGATGCAAGACACATAACCATACCTTATGAACAAGGAAAACACTTAAAGGAAAAACACTTGAAGACCAGTGGGCAAATTCTGGCTTTTGTGAGAAATCCACCAAACAGGGGATGTTATAACTCGAAGTCTATAGAAAGAGATGTAGGAAGAACAGGACAAGCCTCAGATAGGCTGTAGTTTCATGTCTGGTGTTCTCAGCAGTAAAAGAAACTGAATACAGTTCCTTGTGCAGCTTTCCTGCTGAATATACAGATGTATGTCAAGACAGACACATTGAATAAACTAAGGTTAAAAACAGATCCCTGTTGGCAGCCTGAGTCTGCTGAAATGTGGAGCTCCATTACCCGTGATGGAGTCTCTGAGGAAAGAGCTGGCAGGGTTACATCTTTTTTCCCACTATAATTTCCGGCCTAACAGTGACAAGAAAGAGTTCAGGTATACCAGACTCACACCATTACACATTTGGAGAACTGGTGTCATTATAAATGTACTCCATAGGGCTTTTGGGGCAAATCATTCCCGCTAGTGATGCAAAAAGTGAACGCAGAAGTGCCATGATGGAAGAGCTCTCCTGACAACCTCTGCTGTACATTTTGGCAATTACACAAATACCTCTGGCTGGTCACAAATAACTCTGGCATCAGCCCAGCCTGGTGGGTAAACTGAACCATTCATTAGAGCAACTCCCAGCCACCAAGGCTGCAGCTATTGACAGAAGGAGCTGACAACAGAGAGGCAATTCAGGATTATGACATCAAAACATTCTGAGAAGACAGAAAGCATTAAGGAAATCACCAGAGCAGGGCTATGAAAGAAATTCTGGGATATAGAAAAAGGCAACCATCGTTCAAAAAGAAAGATGCACAATAGACAGAAGACTGACAGCCATGAAACACCTGTGTAGTCAGAGTAGGTGCAGAACCACATCCTATTGGAAACATAAGAGAAATAGTGAGCAGACATTGGCCTGAAGTCATGGCACATGGAAAACTACTGCATGGGATTTCAGGCCGAGGCTTAGGAGCCATACATGAGTCCACAACACATGTGGCTGGGAATCCAGATTTAGCACATAAGATACCCATATGCCCTAGAAACACCCCTCTTGTCAATGACCCCCCCCAAACTTTTCTGAGAACAGCATTTCTCCCTTGGGGTTCAAAGCTGCTGTGGGCCATGGCATGAAGGGGCAGTAACATCTTTCCTCAAAGACTCCAGAGGACACAAGGGACGCAGATCCCAGGGCTGATCAAGTAACCAGGCTGATCACAAAGCAACTCATACAAAAGGTAACCCCATGCTTCCAGCTGAATGGGAAAAGTAACACTGCTTCAGGGTAACTGGCAGTCATTCCAGCAGATTGGGAATGATCTCATGAGACTGGTACGTGCTTCACACCTGGGGCTGGACTCTCATGAGTTGATCCAAAAAAAGATTGCACTATGCTGTTCATGAAAACAGAATTTGGAGTATGAAGCTATAGTTTCTAATTTTCAGATTCTACAGCTTCAGAAGACCCGAACCTCAGCCTAGGGTGGATTTTCACTGTCAATAAGAGGGACTGTATGATCACAGCATATCACTGCTCTTATTCCTGCCAGGATGGTCTTCCAAGGGACATGAGGGGAAAGAGGCAAGCTCAGGGACCTGATGTGGTGTTCTGTAGAAGGTCATAACCTAACACCCTTTGCTCAGTCAACCACCTGCTGTGCCCTGCAGCAACATTCATGTAAGTCAGTGCCAAAGGGGAATCCAAGTGCAATGCATCTTCCCTTGAATGCCTGAAAAAGTACTATCAGCAGTAGAGACAGACAGAGATTGATTTCAAAGACACAGAAGATAGAAGTATGCTGCTTATCAGACAGCATGGACCATCACATGCCAACACGAGACATTTTCCTGAGGACTAGATAGTTACTCGGCATTGACTGAAGGGACAGGGAGACATGATAACTTCTGATGAAGAAGCCAGAGAAGGAGTAGTGCAAGCCATGGAGGGAACAGAGTGAAAGCCTGCTTGTCACAAAAGAAACAAAAGACTTGGGATCACAGTGCACATGGATTTTTACCTTGCTGTCAAATAGATACATAAAATAAGGGCAAAAGGCAATGTCCAAGTTGCATTGGAATGCTCATTAGCTACAGATCCAGAATGACAAGCCGGCACATAGAAGGCTTTCAGCACACATAACAAACATCCAGGACATACAAAACCTGGGCCAGGAGACATGGGATAAGCCTCCGACTACACCAGTGTATTCAGAAAAATAGGTTTATTTCACAACATTCGGACTGGCAAGTTATGACTCAAGAGAGTCAAGCTGGCAGCATAAGGGGAACAATTCACCTGCCAGCAGCCCTAAAGTGAAGCTGCTTCAGCCTCCTGAACACCCATCAGCCATGGTGGCACAGGTCACATCCTTCTTTACCCCAACAACCAAGAGCTAGGTGAAAAAACCCCAACAACACACCCCTGGAGCAAAGAAAGCTCCAGAAGCTGGAAACGGTGATGAAGGAAGTTCTCTACCAGGCCTCATTTTCATATTATATAGTGACCTGCATGGAGGTGGGACAGAGGGGCAGGAGTTGTCACCTGGAGGAGCTCATGGGGAGCCTGAGGAAGCCAGGCTGTCTGCACCCAGCCAGAGCACTGCCTGCATGTAAAGGTCTTCAAGGCTGTTCAATATTCTGAGGTTGAAGCATTCTCCAACTCAGACAGAATGTAAATTGAGGTGCAATAGCTTATGCCACTTAGAGAGATAAAAGTTGCTTACTCTCTGCTAGACACCAAGGGAGAGGAGATGGGGTACAGGGTCTGTGACCAAGGTGCAGCTTATTGCTTGCACAGGTCTGGGACAGCTAAGCACTGTGAATTGCTCCAGGGAGGTTGTAAAGTTACAATCCTGTGTATGGCGTTAAAGAGTGCTGTGATATGAGGGGAAGTTTTTTCAGGAGGGCATTGAAGCAATTTCTTGAACATTCAGTCATTAAAAACTCTACTGCTGTTTTAACAAGACTAGGATGCTATGTGAGGTACTGTGAGCTTTTATTAGGAAATGTGAAATCATGTCAAATATTCCTGGCTTGCATCTCATATCAAGCTTAAAGATCAGCTCTCTCAGTGTGTCAGAGGATCCTGAACTTAGTTTTTAAACCTGTGTTGCCAGTTCAGATCATTTATTTAATCGATCTTTATCTGTTTCAAACCTTACCATGTCTCTGCAGAGATAAACCCCCAAAAATGTAATCAGTAATTCCTTTTACCCTTCACTTCCCAGTCCTGCTTCATTCTCTATCCTACTAACTTTGCTTCTGCTGGGTTTTCTGGTTCTTCTCTTTTCTTTATGCCTTCCACAGTGAGTGTACTCAGTCTACCCCTTTCACAGCTCTGCTGTGATTGCCTGCAAGCAAAGATGAAGACATTTCCCCCTACATGTCAGGCTTACTGTTGCTGACCTCCTGCTGTTACGGTACCCACCTTTCCACATAAAGGCAGCAATATGATTGTCCGTGCCAGGCTTTGTGGTGACCAGCAGCTGGGATCTGAGGTTCCTGCAGAGAGAGAGGATGTGCTCAGCCACATAGACATGCTGCTAGAACGGAGATGACAGTTGGGAAAGCCCTTGGGAAATCCCAATGTTTTATTGAAATCAGGACAGATCCTGATTCAGCAAATCAGCTGAGACCCTAAGAATGCCTTGCATGGCTGAAACAGTCCCAGTAACGCAGCACATCTGGTAACCTCATAGAGAGAGTTAAAAAGAAATAAAACTTCCCAGGGAAAAGGTCAGAACTTTGATTAATAACTCCTAGAAAAGCAAAATGCTTGATGCCGATGTCAAAAAAGTTTTGCATTACTGCTACTCCATTAATTTTACTGGAATCACCACAGTCTCTCACCACTGGTGGAGCAGTATTTTCTGATGGGCCACCTTTGGTACGCTGTCCCTTTCTTCCCCAAATTTCAAGATATTCACACTCCACAGGTCTGGGAAATTCTCTGGAATAGCTGTCAGGGGCTTTGATAAGTGTATCTTCAGGTGTATATTCCCAGCTGCTCCATATCTCACATACTTCACTCTCCAATGCTGGCAGGCACAATCCCAGCAGATGGCTATGCATGGACAGCTCAATATACAAGTTCATATTAAATGCCCTATTTATTTATGCAAATACAAATACTGATACATTTTTTGTTTATGCTCTATTGTTTATACACTTTGATTTGGACATCCAGACATTAAAATAAGTTTCTAGTCCAGGGCCTAGTCACCATAGCAGATTAGTCACCTAATGAATCTGAGATGAGAACAGTGATAGCAAGACAAATGGCTTCTCTTTGCAGTAAAATGGTCTAGGTATTCATCCCAAATCTAATCACTCCCAAAACTACTACAGAAAGCTAATTTCTTCAGCTAAAACGTTCATGTTACCAACTAAAGCTCCCTGAGTCCACACTCTTACTACGAGACATGCTTTCTCTCAAATGCTTCAAAAGCACCACTTGGGCTATGGCTACATAGGAGAAGGACATACCCCTCTCATCTCCTAAGCATGCATGGGTGCTGCACAAGTAGGCTGCAAGCTTAGGCCCAAGGTTTTCTGTGTGCCCCAGAGGTGAGGTTCACATAGCACCATGGCAGAATAGTCCCCATACCCAAGATAAAAATATCTATTTGGCTGTGCTTTACTTTAAGGCAGGGAACAAGCTGCCAAGCTGAGGGTTCCCAGGGATGAACACTTCATGCACAATTTTCACATGTGTTTACTTTCCTCAGGTCCATGTGCAGGAGCAGAAAACCCAAAAAGTGTATCATCATGAGTGTGGTTGGTATTTTGATAACTTACTCTGCAATGAAGTCGGCAGAGACCCCCAGGCCAAGCTTGCAAAGCCAAACTGGAGAAGGAGTGATTCCATATTTGGGGCTCAGGTCAGGACCTCAGTGCCATGAAACCCTGATAGACATGCAGCCTCAGGGCTCAGTGTCAGACCTATAGGTAGAAGAGACTGCTGCTGTGAGCACTGCTGTTAGGTCAGGCTAGGCTTTTCACAGGGAGGCTTGATGGCCCTTTTGCACCCGCTGAATGGGAGTCAAAATGCAGAAGGGAGAACAAAACATTCTCCAATGCACAAATAGCGTGTATTTTGTTTGTTTACTGAACTTTATATTTCTTGCACACTGTATATTGAGCAGAGTGATTGCAGCAGCATATGTATCCAAAGAGCAGGAAACAGACTGCCAACGACCTTCTCAGGATATCAGCAAAATAAACAAACATAACATGCACATCAGGTGCTCTGAGTGCCAGCACTGGGATAAACTGAATCTGCAGAGAAAGTGCCTCGGAATTTCCCTTTGAACCACACCAAGCTCTAAAGCTGCCTGGGTGCAGTGAGAAGTCAAAATCAGATCAGCGTGTGAATGTTTTAAAGGGGTGGATTAATTCATGTGAGCCATGCAGCTCAGCTGGAACTGCTGCTTGGCTGCTGGCTTCAGTTGCCTGCTTCCTGAGAGCCTGCTTTTCCTTCCCCTGCAAAAGACCTTCTCTTGGTGGGAAGACAAGCGTCCACTATGGGCATGCCTGTGGTGCAGGTGCTGGGCAATGACTTGCCAGGCTTTGTTCCATGGCTAATCACAATATCACAGAATATGCTGAGTTGGAAGGGACCCAGGGAGACCATCGAGTCCAACTCCTGGCCCTGCACAGCACTATTCCCAAGAGCAACACCATGGGCCTGAGACCATTGTCCAAACACTTCTTGAACTCAGACAGGCTTGGTGCTGTGACCACTTCCCTGGGGAGACTGTTCTACTCTCTAGGGAAAGACCCTTTTTGTAATATCCAACCTAAACCTCTCCTCCAGGCTCAACAGAGCAAGTGACTTCAGCTATTCCTCACACCACTTCCCCTCAAGGCCCTTCACCCTCTTCGTTGCTCTCCTTTGGACACTCTCCAACAGCTTTGTATCTTTCTTGTATTTTGACACCCCGAAGTGCACACAGTGTTCAAGCTGAGGCCTCCCCAGTGCAGAGCAGAGCGGGACAATCCCCTCCCTTGCCCAGCTGGTGATGTTGTGCCTGATGCCCCCCAGGACATGGTTGGCCCTCCTGGCTGCCAGGCACTGCTGACTCACATTCAACTTGCCATCAACCAGGACCCCCAGTTCCCTTTCTGTGGTGCTTCTCTTCAGCGTCTCGTTTCCCAGCCTGTCCATATATCCAGGGTTCCCTCAACCCAGATGCAGAATCTGGCACTTGACCTTGTTAAACGTCATATGGTTGGTGCTTGCCCAGTCCTCTGATTTGTCGAGGTCTCTCTGTAGGGCCTCCCTGCCCTCAAGGAAGTCAACAGCTCCTCCCCATTTTGTACCATCTGTGAATTTGTTTAGTATCTCTTCCAGTTGTGTGTCTAAGTCATTTATGAAGATGTGGAAGAGCAGAGGGCTGAGCCAAAGATGGAGCCCTGTGGAACCCCACTAGTGACAGATCACCAGTCTGATGTGACCCCATTCACTGTAACCCTTTGTGCCCGGCCCATGAAGCCAGTTGCTCACCCGTCTCCTGTTGTATTTATCCATCTATGGGCTGGACATTTTGTCCTGAAGGATCCTGTGAGAGTCAACATCAAAAGTTTTACTGAAATCCAAAATGGAAGCAGACACAGAGAGTCTGTTCCTGTCAAACAGAGAAAGGATACCTGCTCAGCAAGGGTTATTTTGACTGAGAGCATGAATGTGCAGTGTTCCCTGGGGCTGAGGATTCACAGGCAGAGAGGGTGAAGCTTTTCACAGCAATCACTTCTCAAGGAGCTGAGCTTTGGTCTGAGTAAGGGACTCCAGAGGAGTAACATACCTACATATACGTGTGTATATATATATATACATAACTATATAACAATCTAACTATATGTATATAAAGGGTACATATGGCTAGCAGCTTGAAGTGATTGACTTCTGGGAAAGATGAAAAATGTTACTGAACCCTTGTGGAAAAGCCTGAAAGAATTTAATAGAAAATTACAGCCTTTCTCAAAAATTTAATATAGAATTATATAGGATAGTTAAAAACAACAATAGAAAGGATATTACTCTCTATTAAATTCTATAGGTTTCAGAGCAGTTTAAATAGGGCCTTTTAATGTTTCTGCAAAGATTCCTATTACATCCTGTAGGGCTTTTCCACACAGATCTTAGCAGCCATCAGGGAAAACCTGGTGCCAATGAGTTTCTTAGCAAACAAGTCAAGTAATTCTGATAATTTACATTAGACTGAGCTTTGCAGTGCTGCTGCAGCTCCATGAGACTCTGTGGGATTAGAAACAGCTCAGGGAAACTGGGGCTTTGGAAGAGACTTTCCGTTCTGGTGTCCCAGCAGTTTGTGGTCATCACCACATAAAGCAACCTTTCCTCTTTGTGCTGAGCAGAACTTATAGGGATCTGTTGATGTAATACCTAAACATAAAGAATAGCCTTCATTTTGGACTAAGATAAGACAATAAACATAGCTGCACAAAGCAGGATAAGGTATCTAGGGATACCAGTGGCTGAGATACCCTCTGAAAAGCAGTCTGACGCATTTTGGCACTAACCACTGCCTTCAGCCAAAATGCTGCCTTTGGCCAAAGGTTTTGTTTCAGATTTATTTTTCTCACCGAATAATACATGTATGGTGTCTTAAACATTTTGAGAGTGTTGAAGTAGATATGTTATGAAAGGTATCCTTGTTAATAGTCCTATATTTAACCATCATAAGAACAGTGGATGAATTATTGGGGCTACAGCACCTGTATAAAACATTACATAGTAAAATGCACATACAGTAATATATGATTAATTTACCTCTTTTTGACCACAGAAGATATATTTTGTGTGTTCCACTGCCCTCAGTTTAGTGGTGTTTAAAATTACTAAATACATTTTGCACATCTCCCCCTCAGCAAAGTCATCGTAAGTATCCTAAAATCTACCTCTCATCAGCCATAGTAACTTGAAAAACTGATGCCTATCTTCTTCAGCCTGACACAGCCTGACAGTATTCCATAGCTTAAAAGACTGAATGAAAACCCCAGCAGTGCTTACATTAACATTCAAACATCTGAGCTTTGCACCAAACCACTCCCTGATTCAGACAGTAAGATCTGTGCCCATGGCAAAGTACTATGCCATACAAAAATTATTTTTGTTAATCAGGGGAAATGACAAAGGTGGAAAGCAAAGCAGTGAGCTTGCTTTATGTGTGGTATTGCAGTGGTGAGCCTACCACGGCCCAAATAAATTTTCATACCATAGTTTGAACCCCGCTAGAGTCCTGTCACTGGAACCAACCTCAGTGTTCTATGACTGAGAGTTTCATGTGCTAAGATGTTGAAAGGCCCTTCAGTTTCATCGAATGCCTTCTGCTCATAATTTTTTTGAACTATCCATCTATAAAAAAAAGCCTAACTGTATATGCTTGTCTTTCCTATCTAGTAACAGCCTCAACTCAACCCACCTGCTATTGATTTTCTTTTAGACTGTATAAAATCCAAGTTTTTTAGCAAAAATATACTTTTCAAAAGATGCTCATCCTTTCAAGTCTGAAATTCAGTTATTTTCAAAGTAAAAATCATTTGCTTATGAAACCTCAGCAGGCTGACAACAGCAAGAATTAGTGCATGGGTCCTAAATACTATGCCTAATTCACCCAACTCTACATATACCTTACTTAAGAGGTGTCTAAAAAGAGAAGGAGGAAGCAAACTATGTACCTGAGCTCGCCTTATATCCCATCTGGAGACAGACATGAAATTCCCCTTAATATCTACAGCAGAGGCTCAAGATGTTTCAAGGATTTACACAGTCATACAAAATTATTGACGTGAAGCTGTTTATTTGTGTAAATACATCTGCAAGATAAGGTTCCAAAGGCTGGAGGGAAAATGATGTTACATATAGTGAACAGACCTGTCTCTGAAAACACATTTTCCATATTTGTTTGTGGAACAGCTCTCATCGTGACTTGTTGGCTAATACTGTAAAACCGGTTGAAACCTTAGTTGTGTCTGAATCTAATTTTTCTCTGGTTTTCATTCTTTAAAGTCCACCCATATTCAAATGCTCATAGGAAGCAAAATTGCAAGGAGGGGAAAATCCCTCTGCCTGGTGAGAGAACCAGAAGGAAGAATCCTTCCAGGGGCAGTCTTATCAGCAAATCCCTGGAGACTTATCAGAAGATACACATCCAGAGGTTTTCAAGCTGCCTTTTTGTACTTCTCCTTAGGCCTGAAGTTTGATATCATTATGGGACATTTCCAAGACAGCAGCAGCAGCCACTGCCTAATCTTTTCACAAGATGTAAATCAGTTTCAGTAATTATCATAATAGATGGTTTGCTCATGTTTTCTTGCTGGGAAAAAATACCATATCTTATAAATTTCTCAGTGCTGTAACATCAAAGCAGCAGGGTCGGCATGCAGATGCAGAGGGAGGGGAGACTAATTTGATGAGGATGTATATGTGATAGACAGAGATTTCATTTAAGGGACCATCCTGAATGGTGTATGCCAGATTGAGCCCTGGAATCTTATATACTGGGCATGAAAAACATGCATCCAAGGTGCAACCCTTGAAGAACTGCAGTGATAGCTCATAACAAGTACAATTAGGAAGAACCAAAACACCTTGAAACAGCACTTTAGGGAATTAGAGGGGAGATGGGGAATCCTACCCTGCCAGCTACACACAGAGGGAAAGAAGACTGACTCAAACTGTGCTTCTGGGAGTCAGAATGTCTCCTTTGGGACTCACGGAGGCACAGGCATACCGTACTTTCCCTTGGGTTGCCACCTTGCAGCCAGGATCAACAACAGTCAGGCCAAAATGGCCCTGGTCTCCCCCTGACCAGGCTCTCTCTTGGTAGTTTTCTACAGCTGAACATAAATCCCAAGAGTCCAACTAGGTCATTACCCTGTTTCCCATGAATGCAAAAGTTGTGTTCAGTGAATCTGGCATCCCAGCCCCCTGTCCTGTACCTCTCTGCAGAAATGTCTTCCAAGTGTAAAACCCATCAGCTTCACAGCATTATTTTTGCTGTCTTCAAATTTTACTCCCTTTGACTGAAACTGAGAGAATCCAAGAGTGCTTTAGGGATCAGGGCACTCATCCCGCCTTCAGATGGACAGAGTAACTTTTTTGAAAGAAATGAGTGGCATCACTCCTTTGTTCAGGGAAAAGCACCTCTGTGTGTCATACAGCAATGAGCAATAGGTTCACATCACAGAGAAGTGGTAGAAAGAGAGGAAATGAAATATAACATGAAAGAAGAAAACAAGTAAATATTACATACTTTTTTCAAGTGAGTCCATGTGTGAGTGATTTCCCTTTTGCTATCAAGGGAGGATAAAAGGGGAGCCAAGATTCTCTGTAACTGTTTGAAGAACTGAACACAGCAGCAAATATAGAAAATTTCACCAGTTTGGCAGATGCCATAAAATATTTTTATCTCAAACACCTTATGTTGGTGGGCCTAGCACTGACCCCAGCCTAGCAATTTGTAATCTCAGGAAGCATTGCGTTAGATTTCACAGAATCTCACCTGAGACCAACTCTCACAAAGCTGCACATCTCAAGGAAAATTTACAGTCCCTGAACTGGGAATGTGCCACAGTGCAATGACAAACACTAGCTGGTCTGCAAAGACAGAGTGTTCCCATTCTCAGCATCTTTGGGACCAAGGGAGACAGGCTGTTGTTGTTGAGCAGCTGAAGAATGCAGAGTGCTCAAAGCTCAAGAATGTGGAAATGGCAGAGCTTTTTCATAAGGCCATTAAAAATGACATCTTAACAACATCTGCAATTAAAAATGTTCAGAGTTGGAAGAGGCCTTCCAAAAAAAAAAGTGGATCATAGAACTCATTCCGTTCTTATGACTTAGAAATCTGACAGCTTAAGCCTAGAAAAATGTGAGAATTGCCTCTTCCCTGTCTGTTGTTTAAGCAGTTTCCTCAATTCCAGATTTCAGTGACAAATGATGGTTGTGTTGACCCTAGGATGTCTTTCAGCTCTGTGCAACCGTCCACTGCTACAGACGTTATTGCAGAAGGGCGTTGCTTCTTGTATGTCACACCTCTATATGTCATGGATACATTTCATATTCTGCATATTTAAATATACCTCAAACTAAAAAATAACACCAAAATCTTTTAAAGGGAACTGGTTAATTCAAGGGTTTGGTAAAGTAGCTGCACTTTCATTTCCCTGTTTTGTGTTTAGGTGCACCCATCAAAAAGAGGTGATATTTCTGTGAAATGAGATCTTGGCTTTTCTGGTCTTGGCCTAAGAAGAGCTGTCATGGTTATTAGCACTATCAAGACACACTTGCATGTGATCTGGGCAAATGGGCCATCAGGGCACAAAAGCTCATCTTAAGTCTTCCACCTGGTGAGAAGGGACCTCCTACTACCACAAGTTATGATTCACATGCCCTACAACTAAACAGGTATCTTCCTACTCCAAGGCTGGAAGAATGCCACCCTTGTCAGGGCCCAACTTCCTGCTGAAACAAAAAAAAACCCCAAAAAACCCAAACCGGCAAAATCTAAAGGAAAAGAGAGTCTTTGGTGGGTTTTCTGGGAGCTATCAGGCAAACAGGATAAAATGGCAGCTATGAAAGGAACATTCAAACTAATGAAATGTTGGGATAGGGTTAATACAAGTTTGTTAATTATCTGGTAAGGACCTGCTCAGATGTACTTTGTCTCTGCATGTGCACACACACAAACGCTTCAGTGCCTTGCTTGAATAATAAGGCACAACAGGGCAATCATTGTTGTACCATAATTGCACTCCTCGGGTGTACACCAGCCACGAACCCAAAGGAGGAGTGCTATCAGCAGCCTGAGAAGTATGATTATGGCCCAACAAGGCATGCCCTGTTGTGACTTATTACAATTAGAAAAGCTATCCACAGTGTTGCAAACCTTGAGGTGAGGGCTATGAGAAATGCATTTTAAAAGCCTGTGTTCTGGTAGTGCATATTTTAGATGTTGTACCTGCTGCTAGGACTCCCCATTAGCCAATCATATTGCTCAAGTATCCTTTGAATGACATACTTCATGCCCCATCTCAACTCTATGCTGAAAGATTAGAGGAATTAGTAACATTTTTCAACCCTCTTTGAGCTCTCAAGAGACCTGCAAAGCAATAAGTGGCATACAACAACTGAAATTACATGCCCGTTACCAACACCAAAAAAACATTGTCGAATATCTGGGGATTATTAACCGCTTTCCTTCCAAACAGATATGTTTTTTAGCAAACAACTTTCAAGAGACACTAGCTGAAAGAAAAAAAATATAGGGTTTACCACATGTTTTCATGGCTGCACATCTACCCATTCTTCAGGTTTCAAACCAAGGCCAAATGGGGATGAGAAGACCTACCTATTTTAGAGAGCAATTGTGAAGATTGATTAGCACCTATAATGGCCTCGAGATGTTCAACTGGCAGGCATTCCGGGCATGCAAAATATCAGGGAAAGCACATATGTACAACGAGCTGCAAAATGCCCGAGTGGGAGAAATCATTCACCCTAACATGACAGGAATTGTTAAAACAAACACAGTACCTTTTCTGTGTGGGGACCCAGGCAGAAGCTCTGTAGGGGGTGTTTGTTTAGTAATCCTAAATTAACTACGGACATGGCAAGGATGCAGGACTAAAAGTGAACATCTCAGGCTCTTCATCCAACACAAGAGTAGAATGTGTCTTGCATTTCCAGAAGGCTCTTTCACCTTGAATGTGAAAGATAAATTCAAACAAAGTGATTGTGCACAGATTCTGATGAATTCTGAGCTCCCTCTAAACCACACTGGAGTAAAAGCTGCCTTAAAACAGTCCTTATAAAAAAATAGCTAACACAGACATTGCAGCTTCAAACCATTTTGGGGAAAAAATAATAAAAGGGGGGTGGGGGTGTAGCATACAGCATTAAATTCAGAGAGCTTTACAGCCAACATCTGGACATTGGGACAGCTGGAGCAGTGTTGTGTAATGCCTGAGAAGGGCAGAATGAAAAAAACTAAGAAATTGCCCGGTGATACCAAAGAATCAGCTAGTCAAAACACCTTGGAGCTAATGTATATTAATCACTGGAAACCTTAGACAAGTTCAGTAAACATTGTCTATTACAATATGTAAAAAAAAAAAGGCTTTGAAACAGCACTGTGCTCAGGAGTCTGATCCAGAGCTCACTGAAATATGTTGGAATGTTTCCATTCATCTCAGTGAGTTTTGTGTGTTGAGATTTTTCAAGCCCAGGCAGCAGTTCAAAAATAACTTTACAGCATTATCCCAATTGTTTATTTGTGTATGCACGGCACTGAAAAAGTACACATGGCCAAGCAGAAAAGAACACTTATGAATATTTTTAAATTGCTGTCACCAAACCACTAACAACATAAAAATTCAACTATTTATGATGTTGTAACACTGGCTTTAATAGGGATGGTGGTGGAAAAACTATGTGTAATATAATCAACAAGCTAACAAACCCCAAGGTTCTCCTGGGGATTTCAATATGCAGAATGTTTAAAATATTAAACAAACAATAATAGCAAAAATCAGGATATGATTAATAATTTTAACAATCAGTCCTGAAAAGTTCTCTCCAAAATTTGTTCAAACTGTTTCATAATAAGCTTACAAACTGCAGAAAACATGACATATATTTTAATGTGACCCAGTAGGATAAAAAGAAAGCTCTGTTTGTCCACTCTTGCCTGACTTTGGGTTCATTGAGCTAGGCTGAGTAGATTTGAAATGAATCAAGATGTTTAACATCTACCTCCTGTTATTAGGATATTCTTTTCCTATTTATAAACAAATGCTTTTTTGGGGTAAGGCTGCAGATTCCATGACTCTGTGGACTCATGTTTCCTTAGCAATCTGAACTTCAGGCCACAAGTAAAAGGTACATTATAAGTCTTCTGAAATCTATCCATGCATGTAGGAAAAAAACATTAATTAAGAGACAGTACAGTCTGCTTGCTTGGTCTTACACAGCTGGCATATGACCATGTGATACAAGACATCGCATTAAGGCAAAACCAGATTTTTGATTAAAATTAGCTCATGAAAAGTATTTCTCAATGTTTTAGTTAGAATAAATACCTTATGTTTGTGTGCATTGTCTTGTCAAGACTCTTGTGCTACTAAGTCTCATATAACTCTCTAGTTACTGACATGCTTGGAAGTCCCTGCACTTCCATAAACACCACAAATACAAAACATCTTTGTTCTCTTAGTTCGTCTCTATTTCTCTCTTTCTATCTCCTCCCTTTCCATGCGAATTTATGTTATTCTCTCCTTCAATCTGCTTTCAGTCACCGTGTTAGTTTGGATTTTTCCTTTCTTCCCTACATTTGGTTCCTTGCTCCACTCTGGTCTTTTCCAGTTAATGTATTGAAAATGAACCCCTCTTCTCCACCCTTACTGACAGCCTGGTTTGTGTCTCTGCTCTCTCTCACTCACCCTAATGTAACACTTTCCACTCTGCCCTTCCTGACTGCATGTCTTTTTGTCTCCCTGTTATCCTGCATTCTGCAGAAAAATAGTCTTGCCTACCATGTCCCTTCCCCCCTCCCCTCCATGCAAAAACCCCCCAAACTAGCACCACTTCCCTCCTTCCAGAACAGACTTCTGCCCACTCCAGCTCTGTTCTGTGTGCTGTCTCCATCTTAACCTGCTTCATTTAATACTTAACCATATACAAATGTCTTTGGTTAACACAGCCTTAGAGGTCAAATTTATAATTTTTCTGTTTGTGTTCACAGTATGTTCATGGCCAAAACTCTTAAAATACATGACTTCACAGCATAATACTGTACAACACACAGGTAATATTTTATATGGATACAGTTGCATCCAACTTCATTACAAACAAGCAGGATCTTAGAAAACAAGGATCTCAAAAAAGGGAATATTTTTTGAGAGCAGGATTTTATGAGATCACCTATTCCAACCCGAAGGAATATTAATAAAGTAGGAACAAGAAATATCTACCTGAGATTTTCTAACCTGTTCCTAAAACATGTAATTCCACTATCTCCCTCCCAGAGACCAGTGATGGCACCTCCTGCCAAGTGGCAACCAAACTGTCCTTGCCTAAGCACAAGCCTGTCTCTTCCTGCTCTAACCATAGAGGGCACAGATGACTATGTATTCTCATCCTCTTCTGGAGCAACTTTTAATGTACTCGAAGGCTGTGATCATCTTTCTCTCTAAGCCTTCTCCCCTTTAGACTAAACAAACCCAAATCTTTCAGTCTTTCCTCAGGAGGTCATGCTTTCTAGGCCTCTGAATATTCATGATTTTTCTTCTTTGGGCTATCACTAATTGGTCTCCTTCCTCCTTAAAGCTGAAACCAAAGCCAGCTGAGCAATGAACAGAAATAATTTCAGAGTTGATTTACTCTTTTAGAGTAAATGAAAGATACTTCCTCAAAGAACGTACGTTCTCCACTTGATTGCTTGATTTCAATATTACTTGATATAAAGCCACAGTGAGCACCTTAATACCAAAGGTAACATAACTGAGTGCAATAATGCAGGTAGAGTAGCAAAACAGTAATTCATTGTCAATACTTTTTTTTTCTCTCTCCTTTCCTCCCCTTGCCCCATTTCATACTTAAAAAAAAAAAAAGATATATCCATTACCTCAAGTTTTCCACCATTAAAATTCCATATATGAAGAGATTTTGGCAGATTGAAAGGGAGTGGTTCTATATGTTTTATTTATGAAACTAAATTGAATTTAATTCCCTGATTTTGTGTATAAACTGTCTGGTATATTCTTGAATTTCTAATTCAAAGAATAATCACAGAGCTTATTTCTTAGCCAACAAAAGAAATGTTACTGTAAATGTTGTACATATAAAATGAATATATTCTGATGATTATTTAATTGACTCAGTGGAAAACTTACAAATCTGATGTCAATTACCGCATGTCCTAAGCAGGAAAAATATATAACACACTCAACCTAATATATGGCTATAAACATGATTAATGTATTTTGAGAATGCCCCACACAAGCATTATTTTCCAAAGATGACATTTTAATGATAGCGGACATGCAGTATGTGGCACATGTACAAAATCTATCATGTCTTTAAATCTCTTGATATATGCACATACATGCATCCAATCCCCATGGCATGTATTTTCTCACTGAATTTACATACCTAGGAGGACCTTGTCCATACCTATTTTCACAGGCAGGGAGTTCAGTTAGTGCAGTTTCCTAAGTTTGGTTTATCAATCCAAGTGTCTTCAGGTTAGATACTAAATGATCCTCTGCATGTAACCCATGATTCAACTTGTAATGCCCCTCAAAATGTTTTGATTTTGGCTCTCTTCACCACAAAACAAGCAACATGCTGGCTGCATGATTGCCTCGAGGCTACTGCACTGTAGTGCTGGCCTGACCCAAGTTCACACCAGGTTCTGAACATAGTCTTCAGGTCACTCTCCTCTCTTTCTCCATGTTATTTAGCACTACTCATCTATTCCACACATTCTCAAAAGGACCTGGCTCCTTTTAAGCAGAAGGGTCATCTCTTGGACCCAAGCACAGATCCTTTGATCTACCTTTAGCTGAGACCAACTTCCACCTGCCCTGCATCTGTACTGGAGACATGAGCCCGGGAAAGTCTCTCCTGCCTAGCATCCTTGGTGTCTCACACTTTTATTTCCATCATCCCTGGGTGTTTATTTTCTGGCATACAATGGTTAGACCT
Source organism: Picathartes gymnocephalus (assembly GCA_013390045.1). NCBI lineage: Eukaryota > Metazoa > Chordata > Aves > Passeriformes > Picathartidae > Picathartes > Picathartes gymnocephalus. Next base: position 9,787 of record WEKY01056253.1, on the reverse strand, counting down.
CTGCCTGGCAGAAAGATGTACAAAAGCAGCAGAACTTCTCAGGTGCTTTACATACCAAAGGAAAAAAAGCTACTGAACGTCATCTAACCTATGCCTACCTTGCCTTTACCTATTCCAGATTCAGAATTATGACTCTCTTGGCAACAGTGTCAAAGCCATAATGCAAATGTGGAAATACAAGGGTAGTACAGCAAAACAAGGACTATTTTCCCTCTTAGCAATATCACACCACTGCACCATTTGGCCCAGCATGGCTGTATCTCTGTCAAAGGTGGAGTTTGACTCTGACTAAGCTGAGAATGGGTTTGGTTCACAGAAATCATGCTCAAAACACAGAGCTGCTTGGTATTTTTGCAAGGCAGTGACCTCAGCTGACCAGTACCCCAGGAGATCACCCATATCAGATTGCTATACTGGCACAAAAAATTAAAACCACCCGCCTGCCCCCCACTGCTCCAACCTCAGAGGGAACAAACCTAAACAGGACTTGGAGGCAATGAGGCCAGGAACTCAGTTCTCCTGCTGCCTGGCTGAGTGGGTGGGTTTTGGCGCTCTCAGCCCATTCCTAAAAGCCATATCTTCTCCTGAAGGGTGGGAAGGATCCCCATCCCGGGAAATAACTCAGGGAGCAAAGCCCGTGCGTGGGGTACTTCCTGCCTTGGAGAGATATAAAGGGAAGCTGCTCCAGACCAGTGGCTGGAGGGGTGTGCTGGAGTTTGTGCCAGATGGAGTCAGCCACCACAGCAGCTAGTTTAACTCCACAGCAAGATTCACACTGCTAAGCCCACTTCCAAGTGCAGCAGAAACAGGAAGGAGAGCTCCAGTTAACTAGGAAACAGCCTAGTTCAGCCAGTGCCAAAAACCATTTGGTCCCTGTTGTCAAAGTTTACCTGCCCAGGAACGTGATTATCACCTAATCAAACACCATCTGATTCTCTTTTTACTTAGATAATGGGGACCAGTTTTCTCCTAAATGTTTGAACTATTATGATTCATGAATAATCTTCTACAAAACAATCCAAGCTTGTTTATGACACAAAAAAATAAACAGCAAGTGGAAAGTAGAGTATAACCAGCCAAAAGGCACTGATGTCTGAGTGTGTCAAGTAAAATCTCTATGGGAAAATGAAAATAAATCAAAAATCACGCATATATCGCACACATATATCACAATCACAGATGTGTAACACATGTACTGTAGTAATTTTCAGTGCTGTCCATTTCCAAGTGGGCACAACCTAGATTTGGTGGAGAGTAGATGGGGACGAAAGGGGTATCAACTATCAAGAAATAAAGAAGGGCCCCTGTGGCACTGAAGTACCTGGTCCTAGGGAAATCTACAAAAACATTTGCACAACTCATGTTCTAGAGCAAATAGAGAAATACCTGAGAACACCTGAGAAACAGGGGGTAGTTGAACACTACTCCAGGTTTACAAGGGAAGTTGTGGAGTCTCCACTCGTGGAGGTAGCCAAAACCCAAACCAGGTTCAGCCTTGAACCACTCGCTGTAATAACCCTGCTTTGAGCAGAGGGGTTGGTCTAGGTGACCTCCAGAGGCTCCCTCTGACCTCTGTGATTCTGTGAAAGAGACTTCAAAGTAAACCGGACTTGTGCTCAATGCCTGATTTTAAGGACTATGTGGGGAGGTAAGTGGAAACACAAGCCATGCAGAGCTTAGCAAAGAAAGGGAAGATCTCCCCTGTGTCTGCTGTGCGGTGCTGGGAAAGATAAAAAGGTGAAGGAAGCCTGGTCCAGTATAAAAACTGGTTCTGCAAAGCTGGCAAATCAAGATGTGTGCTAGGACAGTCCACACAAAGCTTTCCCCAGTGCATGTAAGTTATTCTAGTGAGGCTGCAAATGGCTGACTGGGGGGCTGTTGCAGCCCAGTACTGGCTGTCAAGAAGAAATTCCTTCTGCCAGAAAGAAAGGAGCAGCTTTCCTGCAAGGAATGAGCAGCTGAGAGAAATTTTGCAGCTCTGGGCTAACCTCAACTGTTGCCAAGCTACTCCTTCCCATCAGCCCAGTCCTTCAGCCACTTGGAGCTGCAGCCCTCCCCTTGGGGTCCTCCTCAGCCTTGGAAACTGCATAGTATTTGGCTCAGAGAGGGCAGTTTTACTATCAAACTTGTTACCAAGGAGGGTGTTCACTCCCTGCCCCATGAAAGTCACAACAGTCAGCCTTATGTGCTCTGAGCTGGGGTTCACACAGGACCCTGGCACACATCACTCAGCCCTACTCCCTCCTGTCATCCCTACTTCTTCCTCATGTGCATCCCCTCCCTCCCGCCCAGCACAGCCATGCTGCACAGACAGCTGCCCGTTACTACTCAGTAGTTGCTTGAATCCCACTAAATGCTTGTCAAAGTGCCCAGAGAGCTGAAAGTGAGCTCTTTAAATTACATTTGTTGAAAGATCCCTGGTGCCTGTTCCTGCTTTTCGTTTTCAGCAACTCGCTGAAATCATAGTTTGTTTTACAGTGATGTTTTGTTTTTCTTTTCCTGCATCCAACCTATAAGTCATGGATGATGCATATTAAACACATTAAATGGGTTTCAGCGGGGCTGTGCACCATGTGTGCATAAGGCTGAGGTCTGGGACAATGGCATTTTTGTGTTTACTTTCTATACTGGGAAACTGTATGGTGTGATGCTCCCTTATGCACAGCTCTGGACAGACATTTGGCCTCATCTGAAACCTTAGAAGGAGGTTGTATGGAGGGGAGAGGAAAACCGCTGAGGCCATCACCCAGGAGGAGGAGGAAAAAGCAGTCTGCTTGATGGGTTAAAGCAAAGCCTGGAAATCAGGACTGTTTGGATTGATGCCTGACCACAGCTGACAACAGACGAGTCTCTTCACTTTCTATGCTTCTGTTTCCCCATCTGTGAAATTTGGCCCCCCTTACTGAGGGAAGGCAGATAGAGGAAGTGTTTTGAGCTCCCCTCGCAGAACCATTTCTTTGTATACAAGCAGCTCTCATATATTTTTAGAAGAGTTTTTAATTAGAAGGAGAATAGCTCCTTCCATTTAATAAAAGCTAAGATTTTTGTTCTTATTATACATTTATGATCATATACCAGGTTTTGGGGGTTTTTTTTCCAAATTCTGTGCCTTTCCAATTTTGCTATTAATATGTCATAAGAAAATCACAGACGATATCCAGATTCCAATTCATGGAAATGGAATTAATATCTCCATTAAAATGAAAAGGGGGAGTAATTTGGGGAAGTTTCAGAAGTGCTGGCAGGTAGTAATAGTTGGACTCATCTCTCCTGTCCCAGTGATTCATTCTGGGAATGGATAGTGCCTCTGTGGTCTTCAGACATTTAACACCTCTCTAACTAGATTTAGCATCAGCTGGGATGTGTGAACAAATAATATGGAGCAACCTGAGACTTCCTAGGACATCTGTCTCTAAGCTGTGTCAGGGCCTGATTCTGTCAGAGGTGGGTGGGAGTTGGAGAGGCTATATGTCGGCCTTTTTGTTTTTATACCAGCAGTGGGGAATTTTGGTTACAAGTCATCCCTCCCAGATCATGTTTCTGAAGATGTAAAGAAGAAAACAAGGTTCAGAAAAGAGCAGCCTGCCAAAAGGAAGAATATTTTAAGATGTTTCTGACTCTCTCCAGATTATGTGTAAATTTAAGTTACTAAGAGAAAATGAGAACCATTTGTTTAAAGTTCAAATCCTGTCTGGCCTTTACTAGGCTAGGTTTCAAGCATCCTGTTTTGCCTAATCTCTGCGTCTCAATCCATCACCTTGATGCAACTTCCCCATGAGAGAGGTCCATAGCTCTATCCGAGCAGTTGGACTTGGGAACAAAAATATCAGCACTGGAGCTCTCTCCTGGCAAGTTTTGTATGTTGTCAAGTGTTTGAGCACAAGAAGAATATGAAATACCCCAAAGTTGTGTGGTTTCAAGTATCTCAGGCTGAGTAGGTGTTAGAAAATTGAATTCAAACCAAACCCTGTTCTCAAACTTTTCTGACTTTTATCTTCAAGGGAGCCCCATAGGCTGAGTTTGGGCTGTGGATTCCAAAAACCTGATGGTGCCTCAACTCACCCTTGTAATTTGGCTGTCATGGCTCTACCACAGTACAAATTTACAGCAGTCCCACCTCAACTGTGTTGAGACAGAAATCCCAAATTCAGGAATACATAGGACAGCCTGGAAACAAGTATTGAATATTAATTTTTTAAAAATCCAGTTTTTCAACAAATTCCTCTTTTAGATATTTTAAGTAGTTTCCAGATCTGAATTACTTAAAAACAATCCAGAATTTATATGTAGGTACTAAAATTATTCTCTTCATTGGGAAAATTTGAGGATCCTATAATAAAAATGTAATGAAAGTAGAGTGGTTTCCTGATTTTCCAGCATGATATAATTCACTCTATGTAACTTATAAGCCCTCAATTTTTTTTTTCAAAGTTCTGAAAGCTCGATGTTTCATTGATATATTCACCGTGAAACTTACCTTAACATATCTTTGGTTTTTTTGATGGAGAGCTCTAAAAGGTTAGCTAAACTATAGGCACTGAAGGAAAATCCATGCTGCCAATAATCTACTGCTTTCCAGGAAACGCCTTGCCTTCCCTTTTTTTTTTTTTTTGGTGGGGGGGTGGGCAGCAGCACAAGTCCATACCCTGTTCTGCCTGCAGATCTCCTGTATGGACCTTCAGGGAGGAAGTGGAGATACCACCCCCTTAACAAATTACAAGCAGTAGCACACACTGATTTTACCAACAGCTTTTAAGGCAACTTTTGTTGGGCACCCACAAGTAAGATGCACCCAGAAAGATCAGTCAGCTCTCTTCTGGTGACACTCACGATGACAAAAACCGTGCACAGCTAGTCAGAGAAGCGGGATATGAGAGATATTGATGAAACCACTCCTACCCATCAGACAAAATCAGAGTCAAAAGGGAAATGACTTAGTACCGCACCCATTGTCAGTCACCTACCAGGTAAAGAGATGACAGTGCTCAGGAATCTGTTTATCATTGCTAATAATTTTTGTCAAAATATATATGCCCTCTTTCATTTCGCAAATACAAAATCAGACCTATATCACTCAACAAAACCTTTGCTTCAAGCATTTTGTCAGGTTAGATGGTCACCTGTAAGAACACTGAAAATTTTACAGGTGATGAAGATTCAGGAAGATGAACTATTGCAGCCCTTGATAATCAAACTGTTGTAATGGTGCGAAGACGTGCTGAGAAATCAGTAGTTTCCATTATCAATTACCATGGTGAGGGGAAAACCCATGTGGTTTTGCAAACCAGAACATGCAAGGGAGGATGCAGTACAGTATAAATGATGGGAACTGAGCTTTTGATAAGACCCAAAAGCCTTCATCTCTGCTGGCGGGTGGGGAGTACTTGCTTCTTCCCCCCACGCCCAATATCTTCTTAAATCCCTTCATAATAAACACAGCAGCCTCATGGTGTAACTGCTGTGCCAATGTGGAGTGACTGGCGCTGCTGCAAGCTCATGTCCATCTCACAGAGAAACATCCCATGGAGCAGCAACAGGGAGGAGAAAGCCTTTTGATCACTCCTGAGCACCCTCATCTCATACCATCAGGCCCCAGAGGTGGTGGATGGACTTACCTTCACCACAGGCCTGCTGAAATTGTTTTCATGGACTTACAGGACACTGAGGTCCTGAATACTACTGACCATAGGTGATGATCGCTGAGTGGTTAGTGAGATGGTTCAGATTTTCCTGAAAGCCCTGACTCCTGAAGTCATCTGGTTACATGCGGAACTCAGTCTCCATTTTAAAAGAAAAGATTTCTAGTCATGGTAGATGCAGAAAAGTCCTCAAAATGTGGCATCTAAGGGCTCCAAACATAGTATCCAATGGAAAGAAATGAAATTATATACTTTTAAATATCTTACTATTTTACAATCAGTCTTGCAATTCATTTTTGAAATTCCCGACACTATATGCTCAGGAATGAAAGTATCTGCTCATTGACCTCAGAAAATCTTCTAATACTGGCAAGTTATTTCATTAAGATATAGCAGTCATTGTGCTACAGCAGCCACCTCTAAAATCTACTCAACTGCTGGAGGTAACTAAATAACTATACTTGATTATTCAGAGGTTGCTTAAGCATTCTCTATATTAAGGGCAGGGAAGTTTAGATAACATCTAATCGCAAAGAGAAGCACTGGAGAGTTTCTAAGGGTGGCAACTGCATACCTAAATGACACTTATTTATTTAGAAGTGCTTAAGACATGCCTTTCACTTATCCTAGGCAGACACAGAGCCTTGAAATCAAAACTCATGCAATATCACTTGGCCCAGTGCCTATACTTGGAAGAACTTTTTCATCACACCCAAACTAAGATACTCCTTTCCCAGTTTCTATCACTTAATCATCCTTCTTCTGCAGGCACCACCCAGAATAAAAACTGGGGTAAGCAGAGAAATCCTTGCTCAACTACAAGGCTGCAGATTAATCTTTTAAACATATTACCAAAATAATAAGAAAAAGTACAAATTTATTCCCCAAGTTTTGGGGCTGCCACAATTAATTCCAGAGCTAATTGTTCTCCAGCTGTATTAAACTCTGAACATGGGTATTCTGATTGAAACACTGACACAATTGTAGCAATGGCAGTGAGGGTGTGATGTAGCAACACTATGAGCATGGCAGTGGAGTAGTCCATGATATAGTGCTGACAATCCTTAGCAAAACTGTGGCCAGAAGGCATAGTTTCAGAATTAACACTTATAAGACAGGAAAGCACGTTATTGTCATTGAGCTGGAATGACCCACTGAACACAAGCCACGGAATCTGTGATTGCCTCTATCACACACTCACTTCATGCTGAGCTGGATTTTTTCACTAGTTAGTATGTTGATACAGGCAAAGCCATATCCACAACGTTCTCTGTCATCCCAGCTCTAGTACAAAAATAGGCTGGAGGCCTCTTTCAAAAGAACCTCCAGCAATACCTTCAAAAAATGTCTTCCCTTCCCCCAGCCCCAGAGCAGCATATATCAAAAGAAGTTTTTCAATACTGCAACCCTAACCCTCCCTCTTAGAAACAAACACTTTGTGTTCCACATGAGCTGGACCGTATTTGGCACTGCTCCAACACCATTTGGAATATGCACATCCAGCGGTAGTTTGTTAATTGCAGAAATCTTTACCATTGCTCATTTTCCATGAGGCACCTTTCCAAGGGAAGGAAGTTTGTACAGCTCCCAGCCAGGGAGCGCTGTGTTCAGCAGCGTACAAAGGAAACCTTCTCACTCCAGGCAGGCACGCACATGCTTCCAATATCCTCTCTCTGAGTTTGGAAGCTGCAGCTGCTACTTTAGACCACAGAAACTGAAAACACCCCAGGGGGAGAGCAAGCAAGAGGTTCAGATCCTGTATGTAGAGCCATGACAACAGCACGGTTTGAGACCTGCTGCAGCAATCAGCCATCGATGCAGCGCGTCATATGGTGCTGAGAGAGCTTTCTGAGGCAGGTGGGCATGTAATGAACAAAAATAAAATGAAAACAATCTAGTCTTTTCATCAAGAGGAGAAGTGAGGAGAAGAATCCATGGCACAGTGTTGTTTTATCAAATTATTTTCTGGGCAGGAAGGTGATACTTGCGCATAAAGGCAGCAGTGCAGATGATTTGCACAAATGCCTCCAATAGCACCAGAGACAACACAGAGCTAGTCACAGAATCAGGCCCTTAAGAAGGAAGGACAAAGGGTAGCACCAGATCATACTTTCCTACTTATCACCTCTCCTGCTTCTCCAGATCTTACTGACTCCTGTGGAGCCTCTCTGCTCTGTTCAGTTGGTGTCTTTGCTAAAACATTCAGTGTCACTGCAGGGAGAGAAGAATCCACATCATCAGGATGTGTTTGGGCAAGCCAAACGTGGGCTTATTTGGCCTGATTCTCTGTAAAATGCTAAATATACTGATAGCCCTTCAAAACAGTTCAATATTTTATCCATAACCATATCCATTATGGCTTTAATGAAATCTGCTTTGGAGCACTTTTTGGTGTGCTGTGGGTCTGAGAATTCTCTGTGGTTTGTGGTCACTTGTTTTTCTAATATTTTGGTCGGTGTCCAATCTCACTTGTGTAGCTGGATATACCCATGTAATTTCTGGTAGAATTGAATTTTCCACACAGCACAATTTATAGCCCTCTGGTGTTCCCTGACACATGAACAGAGGTTACCACCACCTTGACCAACTTTTACGTATCCGTGCTTTCAAGTAAGGGGCAGAATAACATTAACTGATCTCTTCAAAGTCCTGTAAAAGTACTTTAAAGCGGCCTAGCCTTCCCAACAGGAAACAAATTTCACCCTCTCCTCTTTTGTGACAGCAAAGGTTTCCTGAGGTGTGGGAAACCTCAGAGGAAAAGTTGGGATTTGAGAGTTTACAATCCTGTCACTCATTTTAAAGCACTCAGCTACAGTTCATCAACCACCAAAGGCCTTCCTCAGAGACATGCTGGATAGAGGGGCACTGGGGGTGCTGTGGGGGCTGTGGTGGGCAGGGTTGCACCGAGGGCCCTCATCACCCCCATGGCACATCACCACACCCGACAGTGTAGCAATCACAGATCCCCGGGGCAGGATAAAAGGGGATAACTCCCATGTCCCCCACTGACAGATCTGTCCTGAGGGCAGCCTGAAGACATATGAGAGACATCTGAGAGGAAGTCCTCAAGGAGCTGGTGGAACTATTTGGACTGAGGGAGGAAGATCTGGGCATGGATGAGGCTGCTAGAGGTTCTCTACTGCAAAACCAGCTCCCAGTGGGGCCATATTTGAAGTCCATCTGATGGATGTAAATTCTGCTTCAGTGTTCAGCAAATGGATGCAAGCCTTTCAGGACATGAGAACGATCAACCACTGGAGCTGCCTGAGGCTGTCAGGCCTTTTTAGCTGGATGGCAACAGCCACACCAAGGGAATGCCCTCTGGAGGAGCAAAGCAGAGCTTATCATTCTCATCCCCCAGCAGAGCCAGGGGCAGCAGCCACAAGAAATGGGATGCAGAGATGTTGCCAGGGGTCCCAGGGTTTTGAAGCACCCACTGGCGGCCTGCCAGGTGCAGGAAGTATTTTTGACCCCAAGGTAGATCAGACTGGGGGCATTTGGCCACTCCTGGAAGCCCCTGAAATGACTCCAGGTAGGGCAGATTAGGGTTTGGGCATCTCTTGGGAGGTGTGAGAAGCCTGTGGGAAGAGATGCCCTGTCTTGGTCATAGGAACTGGGAACAGCTCATCACCAGCACTGGGAACAGCTCATCACCAGCACTGGGGTCAGAAAGCAATGTCCCCCCAGGGCAGATTGGCACTGGTCCTTGGGGGTTATTTTACGTTTCTCTGCAGCACCAAGCATGACTACTTGTCAGGGCTCCTTCGGGTCATTATGGCCAGGTGCAGCTGCTCATGCTCTATAGACATGGCCCTTGTGCCCCTCGTCTGGGGGGAGGAAAATTTCAAGACACCCAGAGTGGCTTAAAGGGTGAACCCCAGGGATTGCTTCATATTCCCTGTGGCACAAAGCACAGCACCTTATGAGGGCTCCTCTGGACTCTTGTGATCATCAGTCATTTAATCACAGCAACATTCTTGGATGATTTCAAGTGGGTACATAAGAAGCAAACTCATCAGTCCTTACGGTCAGGTATCCTCCTGGCACAAAGGGCTTCTGCTTTTTAGTGCTGGATGACCACCTATCTTTATCCATGTCAGCATTACCAGAAACAACCTTCCTTTTCACTACATGGCTGCAGAATTCAT
>WEKY01056245.1:60763-94919 GCA_013390045.1 Picathartes gymnocephalus | reverse complement strand
AAGAGAACCAACAGAGACACTGACGTCAGTGAAAGAGGGACTAAGAAAGGAGAAAGAGGAGATGCTTTAAGCTGAAATTCTTTCTGTAAAGCCATGGTCATGGACTGAGCTATATTAAACCATGTCCTTGTAACTCATGGATACAACTGGGGGGATGCAACCTTTTCACCTAACTTCCACCAACATACCTTGATGGGATCATGCCAGTAATAGAAACAGACTCCGGTCCCACATGTCTTGATGGGATTGATGTGCATTATGCACCCGTGTCCAGCAAAGCCTCATTCTTTTCTTTTCTACTAGAACAGCTTATCCTTAAAATTTTACCCCAGTGAACAGAAATGAGGCCCCGAAAACAGCTGCAGGAAGACTTATGTGTCAAGGAAAGGACTCTCACACTTTGAACAGGAAATCTTTTCTGGGCGGCTGATTCACTTGTGATACTGAAACCACAAAAGAACTGTATTCTTGTTGAAAAGTCTCCATGGTATGACAGAAGAGACTCCTCTTCCAACTGAACTGATGAAAGCCTATTTTAAAGGTGGTAAACTCACTGAAAGTCTCAGGTTGTGTCTCTTTATGTGGTTGGTGAGAGAGAATTTGATGGAATGGGGGGAGGAGATGTAGCTGAAAGTTTATTTTGGTTCTTATTATTTTCCTTTTAAGTTTTTTTTCTCTTTTAGTTCTGTCAATAAAACTATCTTTATACCTTTAAGGTTTGGAGCCTGCTTTGCATTGCTTCTAATCATTATCTCACAACAGAAAATGAATAAGTAAACTCAACGCACTACACTAAATTAACGCATGGTGTGAGGAGGCGAAGTGAAACCACTACACCAAGCCATTCTATGAATCTGTGATTCTATGATTCCATGATTCTATGACTGTACATCAGCTACTCTGTTATGTTTACACCATGCAAAAAAAAAAAAAACAAAAAAACCACAAAAGATAGAGTCTCTTATATTCTAAGGGATTTTTCTTCCATAAATGCAGACAGTAAAGAAATAAAATGTGATAGTGTAATACTGCTCATCTTGTTATAATGTCCATGTAAGTCTTCTCCCAGCTCTGTTTTTCCTGATGGCAGGCCTCTCCCTTTTAGAAGGCTGGCAGTCACATCCATTCTTTCTGCTTGCTCTGTGCTTTTCTGACTGTAGCTTTTTCACTGGCAATTTTAAGTCCTTCTAATTTGGGAGGCAGTTACCACCACCCAGCAGTCCCAAGGACATAGGGGCATCTCTGAATTTCAAAATCTAATCAACTGTTTCCGCCCACCTTCAAAGTCTAACCCAGACGCAATTACAATGGACAACGGCCAGGAGACAGTAAATGCATCAAAACATACACAAAGACAGAATCTAAAATCTGCCTAATGCACTACCTTCCCATCCCCAGTACAGTAGTTATATTGGCACAGAATGGAAATTTTCAGCAAACAACCCCCAGCAGGACATTTTTTTTATAAGAGATGTTCAACCCACTACATTAAATTGGTACCGTATGAGGAGGTGAACTAAAACCACTACAGAGGTCAATAACAATAATGCAGGAAAAAAGAAATGTGTGTGTCCTTTTTGAAGTTGAGGGAATGCCAGGAGTTGAGTACAATTCATATTCTGTTCCACTTCACTTCCCAGTTCCTATACTTCTGTCTGTCTGCCTGAATAAACTCTTGATTTCATGGCAAGTATAAAATGCAAGGTTAAGGAGGAATGACCATTTGGCCTTCATTTTATTGTAGATTGTTCCTTGAATGTTTGCCTTTGTTCTGTTGCTTGCTTTTGGTTAAGAGCTGAGCTATTGTGGTTGATCCAGAGTTGCCCTGGAGTCTTCTGTCCTTCCAACTTATCACCTGACAGCAATGATTGTATGCTGTAATTAAAAGTCAATGCTAGCTTTTGGGATATATGGTATAATAAAAGAACCATCTGAAATTAGGACTTAAATAATGAAGGGTTCAGGGACATGTAGTCTGGTATTTGTTATGCATTTTAATAGAGGAAGTTTGCAGCTAATTGGAGGCTAACTAAACCCTTTGGACACATTTCAATTCAGGCCAGTCCTTTTTCTCCCCAAGGAATCTGATAGACCATGCAGCTTAGTACTGCCTTTTTCTATCTTAATTACCACATTGAATTGTGCTAATATAGGTTTACTTTAGAGGCATGTGTTATGATTATAACCCAGGCAAGGGTTTCTACTACAGTTTTCAGAATCTAGTTTAAATACCTCTCTATCTGAAAATAGTAGAAGAAAAAAATTAAACTAATTTGCATCTTGAAGTACATGTAACCCATGTACTTGTCAAGAGAAAGCAGGTCACCAGAGTTACTCTGACCCACCCCAGCAGTGGGTAAACAAGGTTGTCATTATTCTGTATTTGCGGTATTAATAGATCTGATTTATATATTGTTGCACTTTTTATTGAGCTACAAGAATGGTCCTTACCATGAATGCACATTCTTTATAGAGGCACTAAAAAGACTCATCACTTTAAAATATGTTAAGCCTGTGAATGGAAATCTGTATTATTCAATGTGTCTAATGAAAAAAACATTATGACAAACACATTTATTAGCTGCTTGTAGAATTTTTGCAAAACTTGGTTAATGAACCTAGTAGGCTGACCCTCATAATTCAGGCTGAAGTTAGGGAGAAGCAGAAGCACTTTAAAAGAAAAGTGAAAATCAGACCTGTTGCATTTTGTAAATGTCAGTAGAAAATGCTGAATAATGCAAAAATCACAAGCATGAACAAATGTCTGATAATTTACCATTATGTATGCATGCTTGCACAACTTTTTTAAGGAGTTGGCAAAATAGTAGAGTTAAAAAAAAAGAATTTGATCATGGGGTTTTTTTTTGAGGTGAACATGCAAAAATTTGATCCAAAATATTATAATTACCTTATCTCCAGTTTTCCATGAGTCTGGAAGCAAAGTGGTTTGTGTGAATATATACAGGCAAAATTCCAAGTCTGGAGATACTTCTCTATTCTATAAAATTGAGACATTTTTGGCCAAGAAATCTACCAGCAGCAAACATACATATTTCAGAAATCTCACGTTTTTCTGTCCCTCTCCTACCTCCAAAAAATAAATGAAAAGTATTTTAACTATGCATATGTACCAAATATTTTAATTCATAGGACTTTCATAGCTACCTAAGCTTATTTCAGTATAAGGGATGGGTAGAGAACTTTTTTCTTCTACTCTCTTAAATTGTCTTAAATATTTATTGCTGCAGCAGTCCTCTGACCTTCCAACATCACTGTGCACTGTTGTGCCATGCTGAAAGAGTTTGCATAACCCACATCTCTTGGATCACAAGACATATTTGCTGCATTTAGGTTATTTTAATTTTTTGCAAGATCAGGAGACAACAAGAGGCCTTAACTCATTTTCCAAGGGGCTCATACTTCCTTGGCCTTTTAGGTGAAAAGTCTGAAGAGATCCCAGCCCCAGACTTCTGTGTGTTAAACCCCCAGTTTTTATGATTATTCCCCTTGAGGAAGGAGGGTTGTTGTTTCTGTGCAGTAGTTGGCGCTTGGTGGAAAAGAGATGATGGATACCCTATTCACATCAATGTTTAGGCAATGTGCAGCAAATGACATTGAATAAAATCAGGTATTCTGATTAGTGGATGACAGAGCACATGATCTGGAGCAGGAAAGAGTTCTGGACTTGAAGAAGTGTAGGACACGAAGATGCTCCGAGTGTATAACTAAGAGATGACCTCAGGTCTTCTCTTTCATTGTTGCTGCAACAGGCTGCCTTGCCATTAAGGTAGCATGATTCTTGGAAAGGGAGGGTAAGCATTTTTTTTCCTTGTCATCCTTTTTCTGGTTCTTAATTCTCTCTCCCTCTTCCTTCCTCTTTCCTCATCAAGTCCACAGGTAATCTCCCAGTTTTACTGTCAAAACTCACTCATTTCATGGCCTCACAGTTGAGCACTGAATATTTTTGATGCAGAAGTACTCCTGTTACTGCTTCTTGAAAATATTTCTTTCAGGAAGAAACTAGTCTGCCCAAGTGTAAAAAAGGAGACAAATTTACTGGGGAAATAATAGCCAAACAAATGTCCTGGTGATATCTGAAAAATTACTGGCAGCTACTTCTGGCTGAATTCAAGCAACTATAGCTTGTAGTAAAACATGACAGTTTTAGTATTTAGTCTGAGCTCAACCACTTTTCACACTTAAATCTGATACATTCTACATTTTAGAGAGAACAGTAGCTGCCTTCAACAGTTTCATAGAGGAATAAGATACATTTCATCACATATTTTCTATTGATTACATATAAGAATATAGGTCTTATTTTGCTATTCTTTAAATTGAAATTAATTAGAGATCAATTAATGTTTCTTTTAATGAGATCTTTTTATACTTTATTGGACTTCCTTATCGTTGCATTTTTCCTGAACAAGATTTGTATTCTGAGCAATAGAATATTTTTTCCTGTTACTTAGATTTTGAGTTAATTTACATATTTTTTGACAAGTTAAATCATCTAATACAGATCTGTTCATGTGCAGCATTTTCCATCATTCTTACCCTTTATTATGCTTACTTTAGCCCCTTGTGACTTTCCTTCATAATTTGATAGATCTATAATTCTACAATAATTTATACTTCATTTGCATTGCCTTACCTGTTCCATTTTTCCTTTGATTTGACATGCAAAATCTGCCTAGCTTTTTCTTTTTTATTCCATAGTCTCATTTTGATTTTAACACTGACTTGTAAGGTATAGCTATAGAACATTTTATATTTAGTTCTCCTTTTCATCTCTGACTGTAATAATTAGATTTTTTTTAACCAAGTAATGTCAATTTAGTTGTTCTTTTGCAGATTAAACATAATTCTGTTTTCCTGGATTCAGCTCTGCTCTCTCTCTGAAGACTAGTTAACTTTTTAGCATACAGTTCCCACATTTTCTAACATTTCAGTATCTGTTAAACTCTGCCTCTTGAATGGCAGCTGAAATTTGAGTTTAAATCCTGAAATATAATGAAAAGCACATGAAGACCAAAGATAATGAAGATGGCAGATATGACACTATACTGCGAATATGCCTAAACTGTGCTTAGAGGTCATCTAGGCAATTCATCTTTACTTAGAATGCTTTCATCTTATAGTCACCTTTTCTACTGAAGTCACACAGTCCTCTGATATTCATAAGTTTGTTCTTTTAATGGTCATAGAATGAAAAAAGGGTGTCTTCTTTTTCTTTTCCTACTTGTAAAACTCTCTTCCTCTTTAAAAGTAATGTATTTAGTTCGAGCCAAGTCCAGGTGGCGAGGAAAATACTGGTTTTGTATCAGTATATATTTTTTAAGTTATTTCCCAAAAGCGTCTACACAACAACTCCAAATTGTAACTCTTAATTAGAGCTACATTACAGAAGTCTTATTGAAAATTATAAATCTTACTGAGAGTCTACATATGTAACCTTTTGAAAGAGTCACTCCTTGAATAACAAAGTTTTAAATTATATTCTCCTGCATCACTTCCACTCCCACAGGTGCTTTAGGTACTTGTGTTCTCTGTGGTCTGCGTTCACTTCAGTTTTCATTTACACAATTTGCACATCTGGGTGTGACTTAGAACATCAAATCTCTCTAACTATCATTAACAGGAGTCTTTAAGCAATCTTTTCTGGATTCTTTTTCTTCTATAAAATTATCAAAAGGTGGAAGCCCAGTTTCTGTACCCTAGGAAGCGGGCAAAAAAATATCAGAATGTACCTCACGCTCTTTTTCTCTTCACTGCTCTCTCTGTGAAGCAGCTCTCTGTGCCAGTCACCTTGAACAGAAAAGCAGAAGAAAGAACAAGGCTATAGTATCAGATGATCTTTGCCCATTTTCCACCTCCCATTTACTTATCTCTGAGAACTGGGTAAACAGTCTTTACTTTCCTCTTTGTTGACACACAGGCTGAATCTTACTTTTTTTTCAACTGAGCAATGGTAAAGTCAGGCTAATTCTTGGTGAACTTCTAAGCAGTTTTTGAGAGATTATAACTGCTAAATTTGATATTGTAGTTTTATACCTATTGTGCATAATGGTGGATGCTGTTTTAAAAGCAAATTAAATTGAATGATATTAAACAGGAGAATATTCAGTAAAATATGTGTTATTGCTTCCCCCCTTTTTTTTCAGAGAAGGATCAAAACATCCAGATATCACATGTATTCCCTTGCAGAATGTTCTGAGGCACAGTGGTATGTCACTTTGAAATCAGATGTAAGATATAGCAGTGCTTATCAAACCAATACAATTCAATCTCAGGCTGAGATGCAGAGCTTTATATGAAGACACAACATGTTCATGGAATTTCTCAGATACAGCCTTATATGCAAGAAGTAAGATGTGTAAAAAAATCCAATTCCCTGCTTGATCAGAAGCAAGTGACAAGAGAAAATTAAAAAAAAGAATCCAAGACAGGCAGAATATAGTATATTTGAGATGAAAAAAAATTGGGCTGGTTCTACAAGGCAGTTTGGCAGAGAGGCATTTTTCTGTGGCATGAACCAAATGGTCAGATTCCTAGATAAGAGTAATGGTCACAACTTGGAAATACTGCTTTTGCAGAGAAGAGAAAAAACAAGCATAAAGAGAAAATGAAAGGACAGCAACAAGTGCAGAGAAGGGTCAGCTGCTGGAATAAGGCTCAGTGGTACATTATGGCTACAAAAGGTTCTAGAAACAGGAAAATGACCTTCCCTTTCTGGCCACTACCAGACCTTTCTTCTCTCAGCCTGTTGTTAAGCACCCTGTGTGCTGAAGCACCCTGTGGCAGTGAGGTTCTGTACTGAATGTGGTACTACTACATGGCATGATTCTTGGGGTGGTCTTGAGCAGGGCAAGGAGCCAAACACCAGTGATCCTTGTGAGTCCCTTCCAACTCAGGATGTGCCATGATTCTATGATATTCCTTCTGTTGGTGAGAACAACAGTCTATGGATCAAGGATGAGGGGCAAAACGGCACCATTCACTCCAACAAGACAAAGCTGTAAAGGCACCAGCTCTGGAGAAGACTGTCCTTGAGGGCCACGGTAAATGGCTTCAACCTCATTTACCCTCCAGCTCAGCTGGCAGACTTTTGAGAGGGCATGCAGTCAGTCATGCTCTGCAAGTGAGTTGGCAAAATAGCCACTGCAATATAGACAACTGGGTAGGGCAAGCAGACTTTTCAGCTTTGCATAATTTAGCTCAAGGATTATGTACAGGGTATAAAAGAAGTGTGACAGATGCAGCATTGAACCTTGAGGATTAAGGTTCAGTACAGCAAAATACACCACCATGAATATTAACCCACTCTCTCGGAGTAACAGGTTTTTAATGAGTCACTAGCCAGTGACATTAAACCACATACTAACACCTGGGGGAAGTAGGGTGATAGTCTGTGCTACAATATTATATTTAGGTTATAGTTTCATTAATGTAATGAAACGTTAATCCTTGGTAAGACAACCAGAACTGAGATATAGGTGTATACATAGGCACAACTTCCAAAGCAAAATTCCGAATGGAATTGTCATAAATGTCCTTTTAGATGAGCAGTGAGCTATAAGTGAGACTCCTTTTGTCAAGATCATTCAGTGAAGTGTGGAAGAATGCCTCAAACTTGTAGACACAACTAAACCTGGAGTTTGGTTTCGAAAGCAATCGTTGCTCAATTCTGCTATCATTTGGACATGTGCACACTTGTTTTTCTATGCATTATTGAAAAAAAATAATTGTATGTCAGCTGTGGCATTTTGAGGTTAAGAAATGATATGCAATGGATGTCCTGAAAAATGACACGGACTAGTAATTTGTTAAATAGATATAGAGAGCTGCCAAGATTAAAAAATTTGGATCTAGACCCCCTGGCAGAATATTCACAAAAGTGAGATAACAAATACAATTTTTTACTCTCTGAACTGCTATCCTGAATATAAATTAGTGAAAATTACTGCAGTATCCTATTTATTAATGACTGACAATAAAATCCATTAGATCAGGATAAAAATCTGCTTTCCTTTGGGATTTGTATACTATTAGTACACTTACCACACACATGCCCATCTAGTGCGGGGGGGAGGGGAAAGAGAGTCTTAGAATTATTTACTAATAATTATTGTAATAATAGAAATACTTCTGAATAGAGGCCTTAAGATGTTTGTTGTGCTTGACAAACTGTTTAAAATTAAGCCCATAATGTAAGGGAGTATAAAAGAGCATAAATGAGATTTTTTTTTCTTCCTTCAGAAAGACCATTGCCAAATGATGATGTATGCATCAATGCACTGAAAGCTGTTAACAGAGAACATGGGAAAGACAAAGACATTGCTAAATCCATCAGGCATTCATGACAAAAAAAAAATCCCATGCAGAGGAGAATAACTTCAAAAAGGATCCACTTATTTTCCTTTCTAGCTTCATCTCACAGCTACATAGCTGAGGTTGTAAAAGGAGCAACAGCATCTTACCACTACAGTTAGATTCTGAAAAAGATTTCACTAGTATGAAGCAAAATCAATTTATAAAAGGTTATCATTCAAATGTGATTTTTTTCCTTTACTTTCTGTATGAGCAGGAGTGTCGGAAAGGAAGAGGATTTTGCAATGTGTCGTTATTTTTTTTTCTTACAGAAATGGCACTATTATATTTCTTTGGGGCACAGCCTAATTTTTGATTATGTATATCAGCCTTTGGATCTTGACCCTTAGCAAAACTACTTTTTGACTACAAACACTAACATAGCCCAAGCATTAGATAATATTTCAAAGTATTATCAACAATAATCAAATAAGGAACAAAGTCTGAATAAGCAGTTCTCTATCCAGGTGTTCAGTTTGATTCATTCTCTCCCATATCCTTCCTCTGGGGAAAAACTGTAGATGTTGAACAGTATTTTGAATTAATTTTCTTCCTAAAATCCAAATCGTTAAAGTATTTACATGCTACCCTGTTTTATATTAGAGTAAATAAGGTCAGAATGACAATTTTAAGATTTGGAGGGAAGTTTTTAAGATTTTGTGACTGCCAGCAGCACTTGCATTTATGGTCTTGAAACATCATCACATTTGTTTTTTGCCTGCGTGATCAGATCTGCATGTAAACCTGCCTCTTCAAGGACCTTTAAATCAGAATTTTTTATTCTGAAACATCGACACAGAAACATAAATCTATGCATATGTTTATGTTGAACATAGAAAAGAATTACAGAGATCAATGAAACAGGGAAGAAATGGCTTGGTGACTGAAGATTTTACCCATTCTTTGCTCCGTGTTGTAGGATAAACACCCCAGGGCATGCGATGATAGTAGTGATTGCAAGTGCCTAAACACATAACACTTGGTATTTCCTAGACAGTTTGAGCTAGCAGTCCTCCTCTGGTGCTGGTGTTCACATGATCTCTTTACTTCTGCTCCTGAGCAGAAGGAAGGGAGGGAGGTTACAGACATTTTTTTTTCATGTCTGAAGAAGACCTCCATATATTGTCCTTTTGAACAGATAGTGAGTTATCACAAACTATATTTGCAATCCATTACTTTTCTCTACAATTTTTTTTCCCACCCCTGATATGGTCGTATATTAATTGTTTCACAGAACACAGACTCTCAGGTGAAATGCTACCAAATATGGAAAAATGTTCAACAAAAATAGCACATCTGATCTCATTATAACCGAGTTTAAACAATCCTTGCTGGTGCTTATAAGAGTCCTGAAATAGTCTTCTTATCAGATTTTATTTCCAATTGTCATGTATGATGACAAAACCATAAAATGAAAATTTTTGCTCAAAGTTATAATGACACTTGTAGTCTGTTACTTGGTACTGTCTCCAAAAACAAGGACACATTTTACAGTTCTTAGGTTACTCAATTTATTGCTTATAATTTACAGAAGTTTGCTTAATCTCCAAATGCAAGAAAATTCAGCGCCTTCTTTTTTTTTTTTTTTTTATTTTATTTTAAAAACAAAAACACCTTGAGTCGATGCAGAAGAAATAACCAGCAGAGCATAGTTATTACAGATGATGCAAAAATAAATCTTGTGAAGCAGCCCTCAGGAAGCCCATGATGTAGCTCTCAGGGGGAGGTTCAACTGTCATTGATTTCTTCAGTTATCTTTGTAGGACATAGCATTAATCCATTTGCAAATGCAACTTTTCAGTTGTCAAGTTCCTTTCAAATGTGAGGGTAAACAGCAACAGAAAGGACAGCAAACAGTAATGAAGTGTAAGCCAGATTTACTTAGCACAGAACCCTGAAGATAAACAAATACACACTGGCCTGCCTCTTCAAGATCAGAAAGAGCTATTTGCATAGTATTTCACAAAATTGAAAGCAGTGTTGGCTTGTTTCCCAAAACAATCCATACTTTTCTGATTTACAATGGGGACATACTAGACTCAGTGCAGAACTGTGACTGCAACTTATTTTGCATCCTTCAAACTTTCTCGTGCAAGTGAAGGAGAGGAAGGAAGGCAGGTGGGAGCTCGTAGGCTCTGAAGTAGGATCACGTAGTCCTCATTAGAAATCTGTTGTGCTCAGAGAGATGATCCATAGTACCATCAGCCCATTTGTTTGCAGTCTTTCTGGGAAACTACTCATGCTGACATTAACACATTTTTCCAAATCTGGGAAGAGAGGTAACACTGAATACACTGAATCAGGCTAGTCTTGAAACTCTTTTAGATTAGTTAGTTTATGCCATTAGAACAAGCCTTAAATAAGGTATATATGAAGGTCCATTGCCCCATCATCTCTTCCCTGTTTCTGTCAAATTTATGAATAAAATATATAATGGATTCTGTGTCTTCTGAACTTGCAACCACTTCACTAAAATTTTAACTGCCTCTTCACTAGCAAAACAGGTAGATTTTTATAATAAGACACCTGAACAAAGCAATTTTTGAAAATATGGTAGGGACCCTTACAACTTCACCAAAGGAAACTAAGCTCTAAGACTGCTCAGTTGTTTCATGGAAAAGCAAGTTGGAATTATTTCTCAGATTTGTAATGCTCTGTTAAAATAAAGAAGGTAGTAACATATCACTTTTACTTCAGTAAAGATAAGGTCTTTTCAGTCTATGATTTTATTAAGCAGAAAGCAGCAAGCCTACTATGAAGTCTGTCTCGATTGGCTGGACACCAGGGAGTTCAGAGTTAATAACACAGGGGAAGGTGTCTCTGAGAGGATAGGAACTGCTGAGATCCTCTGCCCTCCCTGTCTTCTCTAAAGCTGTGACACCAGAGCTGCTGGGACCAGGTTTGCCGCTGATCAGTTCAATACTTTCCAACTGCCACCTGCAGTGGACAAGGACAGCAAAATTGCACTGTGAAGATGCAGTGAGTTTATCTGAAGTATTTTTTTCCTGCTTATTTTATTTGTGGGATATTTGCATATCCTTGAACTCATAATATCCATTCCTCTGGCATGTGCTATGCATTTATACTGAAATGCATTCAATTTTGCTGGAGATACAGATGTGTGCTTATATAAGTGGATTGGGATCTTGGGAATTCAGATGGCATTTCTGGTAATACCAACAGCAAATCTGCATTCTTAAAGGTTACTGTTTCTTAACAGTTTTTAACAAATTCATTTTTAAGCTGATTCTTTCCCATTCTTTTAAAGACTGTACATAGTTAACAGAGAGAATGTTTTTCAACTGAGCTATTTCTGTCCTTCCAGAACACAAGCATAGCCAGAAAAAGAGAGAAAGAGCAAATTCCACTGTCTATAGATCTCGTCTCTACATACTGGGTATCTGATAGATGAGATCAAATGTGCGGACTTGGAAAGGAAGGAATAATTTATAGGAAAGATAACTATGTTGTTTTTATGTATGTCGTCTCTAGTGGGGCCTGTTTCTGCAGGTAATAAAATCAGAGAGTGGCATATGCACTAGATTTCCTCCACACACACAAGAATTCAGGTGTTTAAATGGGCTTTTGTGCCCCCAGCATCTTCTTGGATGCTCACTGAAGACAAGAGAGGTCACCTGCTTCATGCCACTGCTCAACAGCTCACACACAGAGACCCCTGAACTCTAGAGGCAAAAACCCTTTCACAATGGGCCACGTGGGCTTAGTTGATGAGTCTGCTGCTGCAATGCCTCTATATTCCTCTCTAAATGTGTTTGAGCACTTAAAAATCTTTGACTTCAGACCCCATCAGAAGATAGCATCTTTCCGCTCTGGGAGATGAAATCACTCCTGATGTAGAGTAGGGTAGTGTGCAGCACTCATAGCTGTCTTCTCACAGAATAAACACTTGGATGCATGCAGTGCTGTATTGGGAGACAGGTAGTTTGCAGTGGTCATGCCCTATGGATTGTTTTGAGAGGCCATTAAGTGGTATTATACATCTCTGAATTTTCCTAAGCACAAATACCTGAAATAAAATGGACTAAACTTTTAATTTTGTGCAAAGATAGTAGGCAAGGCAGAGGTGGGGGAAGGGAAAAGCAGGGAAAGGAATGGAAAGGCAGGGAAGGATAGGTAGATTTATTGATTTGAGTGTTCAAGTACAAGGTAAATAACACGTGGGTAGTTTCTTTTTCATAGGATCTGGTCTTTTTTATTTAATGCTCCTCTTCCATAGGGATACCCTTGTATAAGTAGAAATAAAACTGTTAGGAACTATTGTGAATGAAACAACTGATTATTTTCCAAGAGGCAAAGCAGATAATCCAGAAAAACTCAAGTGATTTTGTGACGTGTGAAATGTAGGTCAGTGCATGCAGAAAGTGAATTGTCAGCAAGTTCTGGATAACATGGAGCTCCACTGGAGTTTACTCTGAAATAAAGTGAGAATGCCATCAAAGTTCCCCTAACACTGTCAGTAAAATACTCATTCAAGAGAATCACTCACTAGCACAGGGAAGTAATACATTATTTACCGTTCCAGGAAACACTTGAATTTTCTGCTTATTTCAACCAGCTGAATCTTCTGTGGAACCCAATTCAACTGGCCCCGAGGCAAAGGTAAAAAGCATCAGTTGTTCTCAACCTTTGTAGTCCATACATTCAGGACCCTTTCTTTGGGATGTTAGAGGATCCTATGTAGAGCTCTAGCTGGGGTTTAAATATACTTATAAGTGGAACATGTCAAACTTGACCTGTTACAAAAATCAAAACCCATTGAGGTTTGAGATAAAATCTGGGAAATATTCTTCTTCATCCGGAATGAAATGAACTTGGCAGCATATATAGCTCTGACTAGTAATCTACATGTAAATCAACAGCAGCCCCATGATGTGAAAAGCCTTCTGTGTGTCAGTAATACTGTATTATATGAAGAGGATGGTCTTAAGCCAAAAGATGTGGGAGAAAATTCATATTGATAAAATTGTATATCTATTTTTTGGCAGCACAACTGCTCACAGGAAAATGGGAGTCTGACTCCAAGGGAATGTGGCTCAGAGATCTACAGCCAACACATTTCATTAGGGTTGCTCTCCCCCGCCCTCTGTCTTCTCAAGTAATGGTTTTAAACAGAATATTGTGATTTAAAATAAATATTCTCACCTCCCACAAGAATATAGTCTTCTGTTTCCTTGTGTAAATATTGTAGCTATTGAAGAATTTGTATTTTTTTGCAGTACATACTTCACAATTTGTTGCTTTACTCTATAATTTTGTCTCATTATCAAAACATAACCAGTTAAGGGCTTTTGGAGGGGAATTTGTGTGAATTTCTTTTACATTTTAAAAGACAGATGACAAGTTTTGCTCTTAAGTTTGTAAGCTTGACTGAATAGTACACTATGTTAGTTTCTCCCAAAGAAATACATGTAGTGTATTATCAGAAAAAGTAAAATTTACCTGTTGATAGAAAAAAGCAATTTTTCATTTTTCAATAGGGAGTTTTTTATGAGGTTATTTTTTTCTTACATTGCAGCTCTGCAGTTAGCAATCCTTTTACTGTGGAATAGCATTGACACATTCTTGTTCCTCTCCACAGGGGACGTTCACAACTGTCTGCTTCAGGCATATAAATTAGGCATTTTTAGTCTTCCTGAATTGCCTTCCTGCTTGTGTTGACCTCATTTCACAGACTACAAAAAGGAGCTATGGCTTTTACCTTTGGTCCTCTGACTGGAGACTGCATTAGTTGTCGCAGGCAAATGGCATGAATGTCCATTCCTCCCAAGCGAATTAATTAACATCCTTGCTATGAAATGGTGTCCATCCTCAGTGAAGCTGCACACTGTTCAAACAGTGACCTGTTAGCCACCCATTTCTTGGGGCTCTTCATACAATTGCTACACCACACGTTACAGTCACTGCTTTCAGAGTTTTGTGGGCATCAGATTTTCCCTCTGCTGTGTTTGGACTCCATGCATGTCAGGGCAGAGCAGAACAGGAGAGTGCTTTGTGGTACAGAAATCTGGACCTGGTGCCTAAGCCTGTTGGATCAAACCCACCTCTCAGTCGTCTCTTAAAGAATAAGCAATGGTGCTACAAAGACCTAGAACCATTTCATAAACAAGTCAAGTTTGCCTATGCAAATATTTTAAAAGTCTGATGGGGTTTTTTTCTTTCTTTCTTTCTCCTTTCTTCTTGAAGCAGGAAAATTTTCAGGCCTGCCTGTGTTCTTAAATGGGTCAAAAATTGTGTAGGAAGGGTTCACTCTGAACTCAGAATGTTTTGGGAAAGCACAGAAAAGATTCCTTCCTTTATAAATTGTGACCTACTCTTTCAGAGAACAACTTGTTCTTATTTAATCTAATTCTCTAAGAACAGTGCCTGATTTTATTTCCCTCTGATAGGGCCTACACTGGGCCAGCTCAAGGAGAAACACCTGTATTTATACATACATTGAGCCAGACTGAAATTCTAATTTCCAAATTCTTCTAATATTTTCTCACAGAAAAGGATGACCATTCCCTTACTTATTCTAAGATATGAAAAATGCAAGGTCTTTATATGTGAGGTTTTTTTTTATGACCTCTAATAAAAGTTCCAAGATAACAATTATTTCCTAGTATATCTGAAGGTGTATTGCACATTCAATGAAATGCTTAAAATGGTCTGAAAGTCAGTATCTGTTTAAACCATGGAATCTCCTATACCTCACCCAGGTAAGTCAAATGCCACTTTCCAGAAGTCACTGGAATTAACTTTCTGTGAAACATAAGGGAGTTACTAATAAACTTCCGTGATTTTTATTTTCATAATAGGAAAATTAAAAATATACCATTTGCATGTCTGAGGACTTCCACCCTATAACTTATGTATGAGAAACATTCCCTTTCACAGTTGCATAAACAATACACATCTGAATATGAATATGAATAATTCTAAAAGTCTGACTTATTATTGTTATGTCTGAGAGGTGACCTAATCCCCTGGAAAAAAAAGTAAATGCAGCCATTATAAATGTCAGGTGGTGGGAATTAAACAGAATGGGTTAGTTTGAATCCTTGAGGTAATTAGAAGAGAATTCTGAGATACCTGATGTTTATAAAAATCTTAACTATAAATCTTGGCTCCTTAGAAAACATGTTTTAATATTAAGGCTTTCAGTTCATTAAGCACTGAATTGCCTGGTGATATTAGCTATTGCAAGAAAAATTTAAAGAGGGAAGTACTTCAAAGTGAAATTATGCTAAAACTAAAATATCTGTTCCCATATTATGCAGTTGACACCAGGAGAAAATAACCGAAAGGTAGATTTTCCTTCATAATTTTACATTTAAGACTTTGAGGTCACCAACTGCAGCTTGAGATGGCCAGTGACAGCTGTAAGTACGAGTCAGTTAATTTTAGAATATTTCAGGGAAAATCATATTTTCAATGCAGTTTGATATTTCAAAGGCAAATCAGAGTCCTACCTTTCTGTTTTCTAGATACATATAAATAAATATAGAGAGAGAAAGGGAGCGGTATCATATATAGGTATATGTAGACGTATAGGTATATGTAGGCATTTATATTCCTGGTGACACATATTTAAATACACAGATGCACACATATTTCTATTTAGAGACACAAAAAGGGAGGCAAGAAAGATTCTGTTTTGCTGTTCTAAGTCAATACAAAGATTTTAATGGAACTAATTACATTTCATTAAAAGTTGCGACATTAAATAATTTTTTTTTAAAAGTTGGGAGAGGGGATTAGAGGAAAAATCCCCCAAACCTCTAATTATCTCTATTGTCTTTGTTCAGCACGTTCTTCATTATTCAAGCTGGGTGTAATGCAGATCTGTTGACATCTACAGTTATCCTTAGGATCGCAAACTTAATTCCTACGTGCCTTTGCAGAAGAATCCAGTAGAGAACATTAACACCATCACCAGAGAAATGGTACTGTCAACAACTGCCCGTGTGATCAGACACTTATCTTTTGATGTTCAGTTACCTTCTGCTTGTTAACCTTGTCAAGGAGGGGCACAGAGGGGAGCACCAACCAAATGAAACCTGCGGTAATTACTGTAATTCGGAAAGAAATATATTCACTGGAGGCAGGCAGTTCCACCCTCACAATCAACCTTTCTGCAACTCAAGGAAAACACAAACATGGCCTGGCTCAGACAAATTAGGCATGAACAAATGTTGCACATTAAATGAGTTAAAGGACCTTGCTGAAAATTACAAGGGCTGCTTAGGGAAGAAATGAATCCCATTAAGGCAGAAACAGGCTTAAAAGCAAGTGAGCTTTGCAGAGAGACTTGCATATATATTTACTGTACTTGGTTATCTTACCCAAGACAATTCTGGCCACAACACTGCAAATGTATCCAGATGATGATAGTATAGTGTTCTTTGGGAGACATTCAGGGGGAGAAAAAGAGATCAACAGCTGGATGCTGCAAAATTACTGCTTCAAATACCAATACCTGGATTGTCTGTAGTACTTTCCATCAATCTAATTTCAAGAGCTTTACAAAAGGATTTAGAAAGATCTTAAATAGATTGTTTAGAAAGCTAAGAAACATTTGAAGTTAACTTAAAAAAAAATCTTCTTCAAACAAACACAGTCTTAAACATAAAGTCACATTCTCTTTTTGCTGGCATTCACAAAAGTGCATTCCTATTGCAAAACATAAGTAAACAACTATAGCTGAAAGAATTGTCAATACGTTAGTAGCTCTCCTTTTGCTCATCAGTACAGCTAAATAATCCTGTCTGCAAGAAACACTCTGTTTTAATATGCATTAGCATTTCCTCCCGCTATAATTATGGGAGGACTAGTGGAAATTATTTTGCTTTAACTGCAATGACAATGGGTTTGCTCCATTTCTCTTTTTTTTCCTCAGCTTTTGTACCAAAGCAATCCATGAAGAAAAATGCTATAGTAGGTTTGGGGTGTTTTTCATCTTTATCCTTGCTCCACACTGATAGAAACACTAAAAGCAGGTTTGCATTAAAATCTGTGTGGCTTCCAGTAGTGTTTGAGTCAGCAGGTGACAGGGCAGAATGTCATATGAATGTGTAAAATATGCATATTTGTAAATATGTTTTGAATACAAAGGTTAAAGAGAGGACAAGCTGAGCTAAGTCACAAAAGCATTATGAGAGGATGGTGGAAATACAGATCATAAGGTGCCATGTTCAGCATAAATCATGCGGCATGTAATACATAATAAGGGTTATTCATCAGGAGCTTTGCAGCAGCCTGTAACCTCTCTGCAATCAACACAACAATAAACTCTACAAAGTGGGAGCAATTTCCATCAGGGTGAGAGGGTCCCCTCCCTCATCTTTATTTTTAAATGCATGATGATCGCATGCTAATTGTGTAGACCTGTTACTGTGAATGACAAATAACCACTTCCAAAAGGACATTATGGCTAACAGCTCTTTAGGGGTCGATTTTGTTCCCCATCATTAAAATCCCCGTTCTGTACAGAATTAGGAAGTATAGTCTTGCCACAGGAGCTTGTTGTCCAAAGAATAAATAGAGCATGCTGGATTAAGGGTGAGCAAGTGCTGTCGTGAAAGTGATCAGCCCTGCACAGACTGAAAGGTAGTGGGGGAAGCTGCTGCTTGGAGACGTGGAAGGATTTGGGAAAGGTGCAGGGGGGATTCAGAGTGACCAGCCCACACACTGCAAGGGCAGTTTTAAGGATTATTCCACCTCTGAATTTACTCCAGGCTCAGGGTTATGTCTACACTGTTTTTAGCTCCGCGCAGAGCTCAATCTGCTGGTGCTCTGGGATGGCAGAAAGCTGTGTGCTTGTGCTACCTTAGTGCTGTCTCCTGAGGCAGGCTCAGTGCCCTGCTAGCCATGCCGGCCAGCCAGCAGCTTAGGCAGGATGAGATTGCATCCGCTCTGTATGAGGAGACTGCCTGTATCTGCTGAGAAATGAAACACATGTGGCTTTAACCCCAGCTTAGGTGATGGCATCCTCTGAGCAGTACCTGGCACATCAGAGATCTTTTGAAACTTCTCAGCAGTACACAGGTCCAGTCACTGGTGGATTATGACTTTGCCAGGTTGACAACTTCTGAGGCATATCTGAGCAACAAAAGGAAGGAATGAAACTACCTGGGAAAAGAAATACAAAACCAGAAAAGTGCAGTTAAACTTCCTCTCAGATCTGAGACTTCAGGCCAGCAGAAAACAGTGTAAGTAAGCCTCAGACAACTGAGGGTAGCATTTTAGGGAATACTGAAGCACTTTAGGGATACAATGTGTTGCCAAATTTCCTATAAAATCAAGGAGCTGACCATGGGAGACAGAAATATGAATACATTCCCCAAAACATATTTTAAAAGCATGGTTATCAAAAGATGGGGGAAACAGAATACGTTCTGTGTCCAAAAGAAGACTCAATAACTGGTCTCACAATTTATGTGGCCAATGAAGATACAGCTTATGATTGAGGTCTGCAGCAAAGTATTATTAATTTTTTTATTAACCAATGGCATAGCAATTAGAATTAACAATGGGTCTAATGGAGCCCAGTCCAGACTGCAGTTTGCAAAAGTTGAAAATTTACCACTTTGAAAGGGGAAGAGGATGCAAAACACAGCATCAAAAGGAGTCCTCAGCAGGTGGGTACAGAGTTCTGAGAACATGATGCAGCATGTTGTGGCAGCCAAAACAGCCTCTACAGAGAGAGGCTAAAGCAGCAGATATAATGTCATGCAGCTATGACACTAAGCATGGCTTTTGTGTTTGTGGAAGGAGAGCCTTGAATGCAGATTTAACTCACTGAGAACCCCTAAACTGAGTAATCTGCTTTAGGTACCTGCTCTGTGCTAGCTGGAGAGTGTTCCTTACACAGCTAATGGCAAGAGAGCAATACCTGCTAGAGCAATTCCTCCCCTACTATGACACATGATGAAATATGCATTTATGTTTGTTTTACTTTGTCCTATGCTAGCCTTTGTCATAAAATGCATCCAAAAATGTACCAGTTGCAACCTGAATATCAAGCAGAAATCTGTTGGTTTGGGTTGCTTTACAGCAGTTTAGGTCTATATTTTCAGAGTCTAGGTGGTTGAATAAGAACACACATATATTTACATATATTTACATACTTAAAAGGCGTACTAGTAGTACTATATAACTAATTTAAGTGGTTAATTTCCTAATACCATTCATTTAAATTAATGAAATAGCAGTATTATTTTCGTGAGGCAACATGCAAACCCATCAGGGAATAAGCACAAAATAAAGTATTGAAATGGAACTAAGAAGCTGACACTCCAGGTGAGACCCCACCTTGAGTGCTGCATTCAGGTCTGGGGTCCTCAGCAGAGGAAGAACTTTGACTTGTTTGAGCAAGACCAGAGGAGGACACAAGATGATGAGAGGGATAGAGCTCCTCCTACGAGGAATTTAGATTGCTCAGCCTGGAAAAGAAAAGGCTTTGAGGTGACCTAATTGTGACCTTCCAGTATCTAAAGGAAGTCTGCAAGAAAATTGGAGAGAGGCTTTTTACAAGGACATGTAGCGACAGGACAAGGCAGGATGGAATCAAACCAAAAGAGAGCAGGTTTAGATTAGATATTAGGAAGAAATTCTTTAGCTTGAGGTTGGTGAGTCAACGGAATAGGTTTTCCAGAGCCATTGCCAGTGGGAGTATCCAAGTGGATCTGAATAACCTTGTCTAGGTAAAGGTGTCTCTGTCCACGGAATTAGATGCTCTTTAAGGTCCCTTCCAACCCAGACCATTCCACAACTATCTGAGTCAATGACTACCATTTTATGTAGTTTTGAAGACTACCTTTAAATTGTAACAAATTATAACACACCAAGTAGTTACTGATCCACTGTTCAGCTGCCTTTGCCAGAGTAATTTATGTGTATAACAGTATCCTTCTAGGGTTAAATTTTATGAGAGTTTTTATATCTCAAGCCTTTTTAAACAGAAGAATGGGATTCAATCCCACATGTTTTTCTGAAGTTTTAAATTGCTGCAGCACAGGTCTAGTGACAACATTGAAATACTTATGTGGCAGTGGATTTGTTTCATAGTGAAAAAAATGAAAAGCAGACTTGTCTAATGAAGAAAAAAACGCAGTCAAATGTAGACCTTGTCAATCACATAGATTAACAAAGGTGGGAACGGTACCTTCAAAATGCTGTAAGTAATCAAAAGGATGGGATTCTTTTGAACATTTTAGTGCTCAGGAAAAGCTGTTTTTCTGACAAGAAAAAATATTTCTTTAAAGATTCTTTCACCTCAGAACAGGAACCAGTACATCTTTTATTCATATTATCTGTAGCGCTTGTCGTTCTTATATCCGTATCTTAGGACCATTCTCTCCCCCACTGAAATAACCAAAAGTGCTAGCTAGTGTTTTTCAGCTGACATTAGGTCAATAAAACATGGACAATATGAAATGAATATTTATATAATAATAGGTAGTAGATCTGACATGTTAGGGTCACTGATTACTGTACCAATTTCCCTTACGCTCTCATTGCTACTGCAGAATTCCTCATGCACTTACCTGCATGAAGTCTCTCTAGAGCTGGTGAGTACAATGTTGTTACCAACTCTAACTTGTTTGAGCTATAAAATATCTCTCTTGTAATTCAGCTAGGCTTCAGCATTGCTAGGCATCAGTGATTCTCCCCCTAATATACACTAATCTTCAGCGTTTCCTCAGTGATGAAACAGGCACTTACATTTACCATCCATAATTTCAGTTCTGGAAAGCTGCTGGCTATTTGAGATGCTACTTTTTTCTAGCTCCTGACACCCTGATACTATTGGAAAGATGTAAATGTTGAACAGTAATAATAGGCCACAACTAGAGGAGACTTTCCCAGATAACTTGGAAATGTGGAGCATACACTGATAAGAAAAGGACGACCTGTCTGTTGACCTGATGTAGCACAATACTGAAGTCAATACCTCTCCAGAAGAAGTAATGTAATCCATTAAAAGCAAATAAACAAAAAACCCCAAAAGCACAAATTAATTTGTCGTGTCAAAGATTTCCATGGCAGAAAGAGAAATGAAAAGTGGATGGTGAAAAGGGAACTTACTAGATTGTTAGATTAAAATAGATATTTTTGAGAGTGGAAAATAGGAACATAGCCATATTGAAATAAGGTATAAAACTGAAGAAATTCATATTTATCCAAATAAATAGGCATCCAGAAATTTACTTAAAAACCAGTATTTCATGTATTTTCCCTGAGACAGAATTCTTTGTTCACAAGGGCAACAAAGTCTCCCTATGAAAGAACAACGAGCTGGTAGCATATGTGATTCTTTATCTTTTCCAAAATGTTAGATTCCAGGATGAAAGCAAACAGAAGATCTATCATCAAAAGATTTTCTTTTAATTAGAAATTGGATTAGAAAGCAAATCAAACTAGAACCTCTAGTTATCTGTACTAATAATGAAGGAAACTTTCCTTGGGCAGGACAGTTTAAAGCTGTGGTAATGACAAAGGAAAGAATATATGCAACACTGCATTTCTGTCTCAACCTTGTTCTGAGAATTTCTGTGAGACCACATGCTTTTAAGTGTAACAGGCAGCTTATTTCCTCTAAGACTTTAGGATCTCACAGATGCTTTCAAGAAGGAAGAAAACAGTTATCTCTGCAAAAAGCAAAGTGTTGTAAGTGACCTTATAAACCATTGGGTTTCTTTGTTGCCAAAGAAATCAATAATGTAACAGTGTGTTTGGCTATCAGGGAAGCAGCACTCCTTCCTGTGATCTCTCAATTCTGTAAAAAGAGATGTTGAAACTAAATTCTCTTGCATGAAGGAATTTAATTGGATCAAAACATGTTGGTTTTTTTTTTTTTTAACCATGGTAATTCCGTGAATATTTTTAAATTTCACACAACACAGAACTCTAATATATAATTACATTGTAAAAATAAACTTAATTAGCAGACTGATCATCTGCCTTTGCGTCATGAATGACATAACAACAGAACTAATGTTTGAAAATAGGCCTTTTTGAAGCTGGTCAAGAGTCTTCAACTGATGAGGAATATTTAATAAATATCTGGGAAAAAAATTAATTTATGTTGGTTTAATTATGTTTTTATGCTAATTTAGTGCTGGATTGCTTGATTGTCTAAATTACTGGTGCTCTAATGTCTGAAAGACTTTCAAAGGTATTTACACTTTAGTGCGTTTTAAGTCCTTTTAAAGTCCTTATGCCTCTTAAATAATGACATCTGTTTGGTAACACAAATGCAACACTGGAAATTTTTTGTCCCACTAATGTAGACTTATCTACAGAAGTCAAATTGATGCTGATTGAGGGATATCTAGGAGATTGGCGTGTGATCTTTACAATCATGAATATATCACTTGCAATTGCGGTAGAGAATTTAAACAAAAATTCTGCATAAGGATTTTTTTTCTATCATTTATTTTTTCCTATTTTTTTTAAATGTCCCCTAAGTCTCAAAGGGAATTCACAGTGCTGCTTTTTCACGGCAATAGTTTACAGTATCATCAGTTTCCACATGCAGCTATGGCTTATTCAAACAATCACCAAGATTATTAATACACAGAACAAACAGTGAAAGATACAGTATGAATCTCTGCAGAAATTCTTTGGGAATGAATACATACTCAGAGTAAATGTTGGCTGGTTTGATAATTTGATAACTAACTTTCACGTTATGAAAATACATCCAGTAGGTGTGGATTAAGATCACCAAAATAAATCACAAATGGGCTTCCTAGAGATTTCTGATGATAGCAGCATTTGACCTCTGGTGTAAACCCTAATCAGAAATTAAAAGGTTAAATGTTGCTTTGTCATCCTTCTGAGCTATTTATTCGTGCATTTTTCAAAGTAATTTATGATTTATATGAAAGAGACCTGTTGTCCTTGTCTGGTTAAGATACATGTCAATAAACTTCCAGTTACTTCATGACCTTGTTCACTGCTGATCCCAAACCACATCAACGTTTTGGCAGAAGATCAATGTCAAGTATGTTTTCACCTCACAAACCCAGCTTTACTCACTTTATTCAGTCTCTGATCTGCTGCCTGCAGCTCTTGATGTTTCTGATCATCTCTATGGGGTCTCTTTTTTGCCTTCAGCTTCTGTATCATAAAGTATGTTATGCAACTTGTGCATTGGCGAGACCTTTTCACAAGCAAAAGTTTATTGTGGAGTGTTGATTTTGCTGATTCTGATGTACTCAAAACTTGAAAGAAAGGAAATAGGTAAGTAAAATATGTTAACTAATCAGGTTAATATTTCTTTAGCCCTGGTCAAAAAAGGTGAAATATATATTGATCCATTTGCCTTTATGAATAACTCCTGGAGCATTTTAGATGAATAGCTGTAAATAGAAAAGGTAACAGTCCATATTAGAGACATATGCAAAAAATACAGCATCCTGCAAATTCTAATAGCTGCATGCCAAGCCCAAGACTGCAGACATGTCTGCCAGTTAATCTGAAATGTATGTATTCCCTTAATCTTCAAATCTGCTGGCACTGATGGGTGAAGGACAAAATGAACACTTGCCAGAAGTTTAAAATGTTAGGTTACACCTTAGTTTACTACATATATTTAAGCCCATGATCAAGCATAAAGGTGTTTAAACTGTGTTTTATCCACTCTCTCCTTAAGAGAACCTTTGGTCTTCACAAGGTTGCTGTTTAGCAAAGATTTGGCAGTCCTAGCCTGCAGGATGTGAAGGAAATGGCATCTTTCTTGTGACAGTTCAGACCCTGTTTCAGATTTAATGTTTGCTGACAAGGATTAATTGCTAACAACTCTTTCATCCCTTGAAAATGAAGCAGGGTTTTAGACATTCAGCTCCATTTGGTGGCCAAAGGAGTACTTTTAGGTGGTAAGATAATAGGAATCCCATCCTGAAGCCTGCGTGTTTGAGAAGGGGTATAAGGAAAGCCTACTGACAGTTCCTATTGGAAAGAGCAGAAAAATGTGTCTATTGAAATCCCTAGCAAAGACCAGCAGTATAGGGATATTTCCTTTTCTGTAAAGCTTCAAAATATTATTATAACTCTCCCAATATGTATAAAAATATTTTTAGTCTAGACTACCCAAACTCGTGGTGAAGCATGGAGTTGAATGAAGCAGAGGGATAGAAACAGTGATTTAAAATGAGGTGTCAGTGAAAGGACAAAGATTTTTAGAAAAGGCACTAAACAGAACAGAAAAGTTTTTGGTTTTTTTTAAATTCCAATGCCTGTAACTGTAAAACACAGTACTTGTAAGTCATCTAAATGGTTTTCCTGACTGTATTCATTTGTTGGGCTCTGGAAGTCAGGAGGGATCTAGATCTTCAGAGTGTGGATTAGCCCAGGGATTGGGAGTGGATAAGGTCTTCACCTGTGGAAAGGCTGTGAAACACATTAGAAGTCAGAAGAAGGCATGAATTTCTGTCCCTTGTACGGAGGTACTTGTTTCAGTACCATAAACTAATAAGAGGGGAATCTAATTTTAAATCAGAGATTTTGGCCCCCCACAAAGCAGGAGGGCTATAGCTCCACTTTTTCTCAGGCTGCAGTACAATGCCATTACCCATTCACAGTCTCTGCAAAATCAATGAAGCTTCACTAACTAGCATGAGCTCAGAATCTGGTCTGCGTGTTTGGGGTGCAGAAGGGAACAATGTGATTTACAGGTGCTCCTCTTTACTATGCAAGACCTCCCTGCACAGTTAGTTAAATGAAAAACTCTTATAATACCTGTTCTTTTCTTGTCAATTAAGGCATCTCCCAAAACAGGTAGCATCTTTTATAATTCTAACAGCCATTTTCCTAAAAAGACCATTTAATTTTTATGTATCTTATCTGTGGAAAATGGCAACTTCAGGACAAAGACAGAAATGAGCAGGCAACATTTTTATACTGAATTGCTTGCACTTGGCAGAGCTTATGAAGTATGCACCAGATTCTAAGTATAGAAGAGTTGTCAGCTGTTCTGGTACGTATACAAATATACATCTATATTTGTGTGTATGTAAACAAACATCGTATTTGTAGCAAGGTGTATACTTCATGTTTATTTCTTCATCTTAGTTACCCTGTCTTATGAGTATAAAATCTGGAACTCATGTTTCCTCACACTATTTCATAGGCATGAAATATCTATTTTTCTCTATGCTATTTCTAGTGGATTTCCAAAGAAAACAATTTTTTTTATGTTTGGGTGGGGTTTTTTTTCTACAGAACTGAAATTCTGAATTTTTATACATACTCACAAGTAATTTCTATATACAAGATCACCTTTACAATTGACTGTGGTATTCCATAAGTAAACACCAGAATTATTTTTGAAAATTCTTCAGCCTAGCAATAAACTCGATCTGTATCTGAAATTACTATATGATATAGGTGGCATTTGAAATACAAAGTGCTTGCTGACAGTGGGTATTTTAGCACAATTTTATGAAAGAATGCCTGAAGGGTTGGATTGTTTTTATTATTATCCATGCTTTCTATTTTTCTTTTCCTTATCGATTCATACTACAATGCAAATCAATGATGACTATTTAGGGTAGATTTAGTAGAATTACTCTTAGCAGCAACTTTATTTATACACAATTAGTTTAAAGGAAGAAGAAAATTAGGTAGACTAAATATGGGAATATTTTCCAGTCCATTTGCCTGTGAGTCTCCTCCCCAGGGTACTTCAATAAACACAATTCCTATCTCATTATTATGGCTATTGATTTCCTGGCTTTTTCTCTTGCCATTCCCACTATTGATGACAGTCTACTCTAAATAGCTGGACCAACCCCAGTCTAACTGGGATTCCCAGATAAAGCTTTAAAATACCATTTTTAGTAAAGTATGGAGTAATTGTAGGAAATGGGTGAAATGTCTTGTAATTTCTTTTGTTTGAGGCTTGCTTTGAATATTTTGTATTGTTTTATAGTGTCTTGTGAACTTGGTCAGGTTTTGCTAAGATCAATGAGTCACTACTCAGATGAACACCCACCATCAACAATAAGGACCTTCCCTTAAGCCTGTAAGAAAGATAGATTTAAATAATAATAAAAGTTGCTATAGCTAATCATTGTTCCTAAATTTGTGTTATACCACAGTAAACCAGAAAAGATGGATTTAAATAATAATAAAAGTTGCTATAGCTAATCATTGTTCCTAAATTTGTGTTATACCACAGTAAACCAGAAAAGATGGATTTAAATAATAATAAAAGTTGCTATAGCTAATCATTGTTCCTAAATTTGTGTTATACCACAGTAAACCAGAAAAGATGGATTTAAATAATAATAAAAGTTGCTATAGCTAATCATTGTTCCTAAATTTGTGTTATACCACAGTAAACCAACATGCAATCAATCTACACAGAAATTCCCCAAAAAAACGTGGATTGCCACTACTGGATTTTTTCAAATGTAACATGTTGCTCTTTATTTTAGCAGAAATCACTAGATTATATCTAATATTTGCTATATTAATACTATTTTTCCATTACCACAGGTGGAAAGGTGTGAAAATCTGAGGTAGAACTGGTTAGGGATTTTTCAAGAATTCATTTTTTATCTTCAAAACATAAATAATATCTTAAAATGAAAACTTGTGAGAGGCAGTTGGCAAGAAGGAATTTTTTCTTTTTTTTTTTTTTTTTTGGTAAGGAAGGTTTAAAGTTAGAACTTTTCAAAACTTTTCAAATTTTGTAAGTGAATGATTCTAGCTTTGAAGGAAAAGTCAAAATCTCTTTGGAAATTTAATTATACTAGCAAAATTTAATATGAGCTGGAATACAAATTAAGCCTCTGATTACTTAAAAATTGACTTTTGCTCTCCTTTATTGGGTTGCAAGTGGTTTCAGTTTTGATTTTAGATTTAGAGTAGAAAACATTTTGTATTGTGAAAATATTCTGGGTTTCAGAGAATAATTTGTTAATTTTACATCTTCTCCATGGAAGCTTTAAATCAGTGCATGGTTAAGTGAACAAGGGCAGAAAAATTATCTCACTTTTCTCCATCTCTGGTGTCACCAAATTTATGACATAGGGTTTCTGTCAGTGTAGCCTAAACACCAGAAGTATAAAGGATGCTTCTTGCTGTTTTTTAGAGCACGAAGGAGATGAGGAGTGAGGACTAATCATATCCATGGCTTTGTTCTGGATCTTTTCATGCCCCTGCATACCAAAGAGAGACAAAGTTCCTTTGCTGCTCACTATATTCTTTCAGAAAAAGATGTCCAAAAAACCTGTTTATAGCACAACCCAGCACACAAGGATGATACTCCTTTCAGTGAAATGAATTGCCTGAAGTGAGCAGGATTAAGAAGGTGCAGTTATTCTACCAATGAAATATTGTAGGGCTATAAGAAAAAGGAGCATGTGAGTTAAGCAGTACATATATCTAGAATGTCAACATATTTCCACGAAAGAAATGGACAACTGTAAGTAACCATACAGTTCAGAAAACCACAAGCTTTTCAATCAAGGTTTTAATGAAAACCATAACATTCTAAAGACATCACCGGGGTTGATCACACACAACTAAGACAAACAAATGAGTTGAAGGCCACTCAACATCCCCTGCATTCAAAAAGTCACACCACCAAAAGGAGCAAAGATTCTTGGTATAAACCATATAAAAGGCTTTGAAAGTTCTGCTAGTTGTATCAACTTCATAGCTACCAAAGAAAATGAGCCAAACAACTTTCAATCTCCGTTAGCTTGTTTTAAACTTTCACAAAAACTACTTTTTATCAGTAATTAAAAGCAATTGTGTTAGACATTTCAGAAGAAAATAGGAATATACACATATTCCTGAACTGCATTTTCAAGTTATGACCTTTTTCAGCTGAGCAGTTTTACTGACGTATGAAATAGAAACAATTAAATAGACTACCAGATAAATGCTACTCATTAGTAACAGTATTTGAAATACTGGACTGGAATGATCAAGGAGAAAATTGTTATCTATCTGCATGTTATCATTTTAAATACTTTAAAAATACATGTTTGTTAAAGCACGAGATCATGAGATCAGTAACTATTCAGATTTTAAAACTTTTTTTAACCACAAAAAGCTTATTCCAAAATTATTTAGCTTGAAAATTTAAAGATGTAAAGAAGGAAGGCCTGGATAGATCTCTTGGTTGTGATGTATTTTTTCTCTTGTGCACTCAAGGTGATGATGGCCTACAGGATAACTAGTCCATCGCTCAGTTAAGAGCATATCATAATATATACACACAGCAACATGTAAGACTAAGTGACATTCTCAATTGCACTACTGCTTGTAAAAACTGCAATTTCTAAGGTGTCTTGGTGGAAAAGGTGAAAATCCCAATTTGTTCTAACAGTAATATTATCTAGCCACAGTAATACCTGAATTTGTAACTTTCACCATTCTGTGGCACAGACTTCCTTCACTTGATTCATGTACTGCAAGACCTGTGAAAAAGGTGGCTTAATCCAACTCCTCTCCATTTCCATCCTTCAGTCAATTAGTAGTGTAGCAATTTATTTTTTACCCCTATAGACTGGCAACACTGTATTAGCAAGTAGTTTGATCCAACCACCTTCTGATGGTCCATATCCTGGAATATAGAGGCATAGAATCATACAACATCCTGAGCTGGAAGGGACCCACTAAGATCATCAAAGTCCAACTCCTGGCCCTGCACAGGACACCCAAAGAGTCACATCATGTGCCTGAGAACATTGTCCAAACACTTCTTGAGCTCTATCAGGCTGGTGCTGTGACCACTGCCCTGAGGAGCCTGTTCCAGTGCCCAACCACCTTCTGGGGAAGAACCTTTCCCTAATATCCAACCTAACCCTACCCTGGCACAACTTCAGGCCATTCCCTTAGGTCCTGTCACTGGTCACCACAGCGAAGAGATCAGTGTCTGCTCCCCATCTTTCCCTCACAAGGAAGTTGTAGACTGCAATGGGGTCTCCTCTTCTCCAGACTGAACAGACCAAGTGACCTCAGCTGCTCCTCATGTAGCTTCCCCTCAAAGCCCTCCACCATGTTCATAACTCTCCTTTGGATGCTCTCTAACAGCTTTATACCTTTTTTACGTTTTGGCATCCAGAATTGCCCCCAGCACTCGGGGTGAGGCTGCCGCAGTGCAGAGCAGAGCAGGACAATCCCCTCCCTTGCCCAGC
This sequence comes from Picathartes gymnocephalus, assembly GCA_013390045.1. Classification (NCBI taxonomy): domain Eukaryota; kingdom Metazoa; phylum Chordata; class Aves; order Passeriformes; family Picathartidae; genus Picathartes; species Picathartes gymnocephalus. Next base: position 65,388 of record WEKY01056245.1, on the reverse strand, counting down.
TGGCCATGCTGTGCCCGATGCCCCCCAGGACAGGGTTGGCCCTCCTGGCTGCCAGGGCACTGCTGACTCATGTTCAACTTGCCACCAACCAGGACCCCCAGGTCGCTTTCTGTGGCACTGCTTTCCAGCATCTCATTCCCCAGTCTGTCTGTACACCCAGGGTTGCCCCATCCCAGGTGCTGAATCTAGCACTCATCTTTGTTAAACTTCATACTGCTGGTGATTGCCCAGTCCTCTGGTTTATCAAGGTCTCTCTGCAGGGTCTTCTTGACTTCAAGGGATTGAACAGCTTCTCCAGTTTGGTATTATCTGAGTACAGAAAGGTGAGCCATTACCCTCCAGTTATGTATCTTATATGAACTAGAGGAGTAACTGCTGCTTTAGCATGAACCCAACTTTTAACCTGTGGAGTTACCCCTAAATTAGTACTGCAAATAAGTGGCTACCAATGTGAGACACAAACCCCCCTGATGAAATGGTGAGTTCACCGCTACTATTAGGTACTTGTCATGACATTTTGTTCTACCCTCTATGGTTCATTTGTATAGGGTAAAAGAAAAGCCCTCCCCCCCTTACATGAGTTTTGTAAGGAGATAAATTTAGGCCAGACATCTTTATTTTTGTTACGTTAGGCTCTCTGAGTTCAGTATACTCAAGTAAGGTATGGTATAATAAATGATGGCAAAGCAGCATCATGTAGAATAAATACTTGAGAGAGAAGGACATAGTCTATTTATATTATTTCTGTCTTCAAGTTCAATATTTAGAAAGAAGACTATTTTTCCTATTAACTCTTTTCACTAAGGGAGCTATGGAAAGTTTATTTTCACTTAATTTGAGCAGAAAGTAAATCACTGAAGATCAATTGCTGCAGTTTGATATTTATTTTTTAATATTAGAAACATAACTTGCAAGGACAATTGCAACCTACTGGCATTCACAAAATGACAGTGAGACCAGAAAGCACTTGAGGTCTAATCTTGAATTTCTGAAGTCATAGTTCCTGCTAACATTGATGTTGCAAGATAGAGAACCTTGATACAACTTTCATTGGACAAAGCTGATATTTACAGGCATCACTTATATTTAAAATGGAGGAGCAGTATTATTTTCTTGCAGTGCCTGTATGTGTGACCAAATTTTGATAACAATGTACTTTTTGGATGTTTCTGATTTGATAGTTTAAATGTTTTAAATGCAAACATATTCACGTGAGAAACATTAATACAAATATCTTTGTTTTAAGACAAGGTTATGATTCAAAAAGAAGACTTTTTGAAAAGATAGTTTAACTGTTTTTACCATGGTGCAGATATAAAAACTAGAAATGTCTTACAACTATTTTACAGTAAGTTTGGCCAAAGCAATTTTTGAGAAGACCAGCGAAAATCACATTATTGCAGGTTCTATGAAAAATGAACCCACTGGATCTGCTTCATATTTTTTATGCTTTCCACACAAAGAAAATATATAGTGATTTTTTTCCACTCTCCTCAAGTGAAAAATAGTCACTGCTGTGAAAATGCCAACTGTTCTCTGCAAAAGTAATGACTTTTCACATGGAGAGGAAAAGTGAAAATAAGTGATTCTTTCAGCAGGGCACTGGAAACGTTAAGTTATACACAATTTTGTCCAAACATGAATGTACTTTAAAAAGGGAAATCATTGAAATATTATGCGTTACACAGATCTACATGTTCTTCTAAATAGGACCCAAGAAATTGCTGTTATTAGCCTTATTTCTAAGTTTATGGTCTAGTCATTAAAGATAATGGCTGAAACATAGCAATGAGGAGATCTGCAGTTCCTGCACTCTTGATGAAAATTATTTGCCAGCTTTAGTTTTTCTTGTAGTTATTTATTTGATTTCCTCTTCAAGCTCCATCCCTGAAATAGAGGTATAGGCTATCTTGGGATGATAGAGAAGTCATTTTTTGACTGCTTTTTCTTCTAGCTACTTCTGTAAGACTGGGGCTCTTCATTAAACAAACAGTAAGAAAATAAAGGATAAACTGCTGAGGTACTTTCCAAGAAGCTTTTCTTGTAGTTGCCACAGAGATGCTGCACATACATAAATGGGATGTTGATTGAGAGGGTGGATGGGCTGTACAATTGCAGACAAGAAAAGAATTCATTGTATTAGAGGTTAATTTTGACATGGTCATTTATAATGGAACTCCTTGTACAGAAGAAATTAAAGCAAGTTGTAGACATGGCAAAAAAATACCATCCATTTTGTAAACCAAAGACAAGAATGAAATAAGATTTGGAAACTAACTTTAAAATGCTTCAAAAAGTGATTAACCTTGCAAAGAAAGGACTGTAGGAAATCATTTCCAATTCAAATAGTTTAGTCCTGCATTACAGATAGATGCTTTACACAGTAGTTCTCAGCCTATGGTTCATGCAGACCCACAATGTTTTGTCCAAAGCCTAATTGCCTTTGAAAATGAAAGGAAAATATTAAAACAAACAGCAACAACAACAACGACCATGCCCCCAAACTTTGTTCTCTTTTTAGTGTGTAACAGCAATAGGACACAAGAAGAAACAGATTCCTGAATGCCAGACTAGTGTAAAAATAATGTTATCATCAGTTTTAAGTTTTTCAAAGATATCTCCATTTCTCCGTGCTCTTTTATTCATTAATTATTTTTCCCTTAGAAAACACTGTGCTATGGTTAGGTGTCTCTTACTAGCAGAAAACTGTTAAAAACACCAAGTGTGTCAAAATCAGATAACACTAGAAATAATACTACCTTCGCTCTGTCTTCTTGCTTTCATTTTTTAACCACTGATTCAGAGTGGTGCCTTGATTAAATCTTATCTAATAATCCTCTATATTAACTTTAAACTCTCTATACTTCCACTCAGAGCTGTTTCCTTGCCTTCTTTACTCTGACATGGTTCAGAAACCACAGTGCTTGGGGCTATTTGAGGCCAGGACTTGCTACCAAGTCCTCCCTGTCCAAGCCCACATTCTTATTGATTAGTATATGTAAAATGAATTTATGCCTACTGCAGCAAAACATGCCAAAACCTTTTAAAGAAGCAGGTCAGGGTCTTTTCTACATCACATTTCTAGAATAAATATAAATTAAAAACCTAGATGGTCAAGTAGAATTAGTTAAAAGTACTTAAAAAAATTATTTTTGTAATTAATGAAATTGTGATATTTAATTGACCAAGACCACAATCCTTCCAGCCACTTTATTTCTTATGAAACTATTAAAAAAATACTGTAATTTTTGATTAGTTTTTCTTCATATGATTGCAGTATAAAAATATTCACCTTATAAGCAGCAAAAACGTATTCCTTATCTAAATATATTTTTAAATTTTGTTATGAAACTAGAGAATCTTATTTCTGATTTTACTTCCTGATTGTCTTTGAGGAATAAAATCTTTCTGGAAGCTAAGAAAAAACCATAGACATAGTCCTTCCATTAATATAGTGTAAATAATGACTTGGTTATTCATTCATGCTACAAACAGTAGAAAACCCTTCATTTCAGCTGATCACCAAAGGGAAAGAACTCTATTTTCATTTTCCTGCACGTGGACTGCAGAGTCAATCCATTCTTTTCTACTGGGGAAATAAAATTTAAACCAAACAAACAAACAAATCAAATCAAAAACCAAAAAACCAACCAACTACCAAAAATCAACCAACCAACCAAACAACAGGGAAAAATCTGTCTCAAGAGGATTCATATTTCTTCCTAAACTCGGAACCTATAAGATGCCCTTCACACCACAGATGAGTTTCCCCCAAAAAACTTAAATCTAACACAGAATAACTGAAGCAGAGACTGTACCTGTGGCACCCTGACCTGTGTCAGCAGTTTCTGGGATTTAGGAAGAGGAAGAAGGCATTCAAAGTATCTCTGGGAAAGATTTGTCCACTGATGTGGTATGTGCAACACCCTTGTTCTATCTAAACCTTATCTTCTTTTGTTGTTTTGGCCTTTCTACATCAAAACATAAGATCCAAGGGCTACAATGTTAAATAGAAAGATTTGGCACGATGAATTTTGAAGTCAGTGAATCCCTGTTTGAAGGACAGGTGTCTGCTAAGGAAGGCAGGAGCCTCCCTTGGAATGAAGAATGTAAACTCCTTCCCTCTGAACTATTGTAATTTTGAAATTAAGGGGCTCTCAGGCGAGGATATAGGAATAGGAATAACAGTTCTTTACTAGTATTTATAATAAAGCAAATAAACAACAACTCTTATGGCATTAACAACAAAATAGAACCAGGAACCCGGTCCCAGCCCTCTGGGCCTGCAGGCACTGTCCCCTTGGGTGCAGTGATGGTCACAGCCGGCAGGGGGCGCTGGAGGCGCTGGGTGGGCGGGGCAGGTGCGATGATTCCCCCGCGGCTGCAGGGGGCGCTGTGGCGCGAGCTCCAGCAGACACGGGGCACGGCCGGGAGGGGAAGGCGCGGAGGACAGGCAGGCTTTGCTTCAGGAATGCTGTCGATCCCGGCGCCTCAGCAGGACTCTCGGAAACAGCAAACTGGGACAGTGGGACGTCTCAGTAGGCAGGGGGAGCGGGGGCTGCAGCGCAGTGAAACCCGGAGCAGTGCCGATGGAGCCGCGGGGGGCAGGGCAGGGGCAGCAGCCC
>WEKY01056245.1:0-53055 GCA_013390045.1 Picathartes gymnocephalus | reverse complement strand
GTTTGCTGCTTTCCAAGAATCCTGCTGGGGCACTGGAATCGACTGCTCCAAGGGGGTTTGTGAAGCAAAACCTCTCTTCCGTTTTGTTTTCCCCTGCTGACTGAACCACCATAGCACGTGCTCCCTGCCGGCTGTGACCATCACTACACCGAGGAGGGGAAAGTGCCTTCAGGCCAGGGGGTCGGGACCGGGTTCTTGGTTCTGTTTTGTTGTTAGTGCCATAAGAGTTGTTGTTTGTTTGCTCTGTTATAAATCCTAGTAAAGAACTGTTATTCCTACTCCCATATCTTTGCCTGAGAATACCCTTAATTTCAAAATTACAATAATTCGGAGGGGAGGGGTTCACATTCTTCATTCCAAGGGAGGCTCCTGCCTTCCCTAGCAGAGACCTGTCCTTCAAACCAGGACAAGTGCACATAATAGTTTTTGTCCTTGGACTCAAGCAATAACAACCTAGTTTTCATAATAGAAAAGTAGTAAAAAAACAGTGAAGTGCTTTTCTAATGAATATGTGCCATATTTTATTTCCTTATATAATGAGGCAAATATGCTTTGGTATGAGCTCTTGTTTGCTTTTGTATTTTCCTTTCCCATTTCTCTTTCCCCACTCTCAACAATACTATTTCTAATATATAATAATGAGAATATGGCTTTAAAATACTAAAGTAAAAGCAGAGACTTGAAATAGGTGTCAACTGCAGCTGCATTTTCACTTCCACCAGCTAAATAATAAAGAAATTAAAAAAGCAAATAATATGAATTTTCATTTATTTTTGTGGCATGAGAAGATCGTCAGCTGATTTAAAAAGACTTCCCCATATTCTACTACTGCACACTAGGTGTATGACAGAATGGTGGGCTAGGACTGATAAAATAATATTTCTCTTTCATTTATTTGCCCATTACTTTCAACAGCAGTATTTTCTGTGGCAGAACTGTATGCTCTGTGTTCTTAGCCTCACAGGCTGCAAAAGAGGTCATAAAATTGTGGCTTGAATATGGTTAGGAAGTAATAGGAAACCCCGGAAACTTTTCTCAGTGGAACTTTACAGCTTGTGAGATTCTACTGTGAAGGTAAGAGGCTGCTCTGCTGTGGATTTAGAAATCTGGTGTTGGTTTGTTTTAGTATAGTCTCATAACTCTTATATATTAATATCCTACCTTTGTAAGCATGTATTTATAATGTAAAAATATTAAGTGTCTATAATAGAAAAATGTTTCATTTAATTCATAAAAAGGGAGAGTCCTGCTCCAAGTCTTTTGTTCTTTCCAGAGAAAGACTATTTACAACAGCATATAGTTACAAGACAAGGGAGAATGGCGTCAAACTGAAAGAGATGGGTTTAGATTAGATATTAGGAAGAAATTCTTTGCTGTCAGGGTGGCGAGTCACTAGAACAATTTTCCTAGAGAAGCTGTGGATGTCCCATCCCTGGAAATGTTTAAGGCCAGGCTAAATGTGGCTCTGAGGAACCTGATCTAGTGAAAGGTGATCCTGTCCAAGGCATACAGGCAGGAATGAGATGATCTTCAAGGTTCCTTTGAACCCAAGGATTCTATGATAATTTGGTGAGAAAGAGATGAATAATTATGCTACCTTTGTAAAAATGGAAACATAATCAAGCAAAAAGATTTTTTTTAAACTCCCTTCTACAGATTCCCTGTAAAAAATAGCATTGAAAAAACAAATGTTCTTAGACATTCTTTTTAGTAATATGTGACACTGTAAGTAGAATTCAGAATTAACATCTCTTTGAACTCTGTTGGAAAGTTATACAAGAAAACTTGTTTACTATAATCAATGACCTTAAGAACATCTGTTAAGGCAAGACAGGTAGAGAAATGTTATTTGGTGAGGGCAAAAGAACAGGAAAGGGAGGAAATTTCTGTGGGTATAGATGTCAAAAAGCAGGTCAGAATCCTGACTTCCATTGTATTGTTCTAAGTATGCCAGAGCCTTTGAACAAAAGGTCATTTAACAAAACACTCAATATTTTGTACTAGAGGAAACTATTTGGTCCATATTCTCCTCGTTTCAGCTTCTCCTTTGGGAGCTAAGATCTCCCTTGTTGGAAAACCCATGCCAGCATACTCCTTAACAAATGTTATTGTGCTTGCTTTTTCACTTTTGACAATGTTTTGAGATAAATATTGATGTTAGCTGCCAGTGAAGAAAAATATGTTCCTTCTGGGCGTTGTAAAATATAAATTTTTGAGTGCTGAAATATACATTGACCTTTGTGCAATTCTCTACATCTGTGCTAATGTGAATTATTTCCTTACTTTTCTAAGTATGTGGGGTGTGAGCACTGTTCAGCAATACTGTGATGAACTTAAGAAAGATACCTCAGTGCAAGCCCTTCTGTATAGTAATAAAGTCTTAGAAAACAGGTTCATTTTTAATTGTTTCATTTCTGAGATAATGTCTGCCCAAGGCAAGAGAGAATTGAGTATGTATGTCTCTGGTGTGCAAAAACATTTATTCAAAATATATGCAAATTAACCAAACATTCTCATAAACAGCAGTAGTGATCTGATAGTTAATGACGGTAAATGCTGATAACTTAATGGTGAAAAAAAAATAAAAATACCATGCCTAATTAATAGGCTTTAAAACTTTCAGGAGAACTGGATGTCTCAAAAAAATTTCTTAACTCTTACAAAGCCATTTTTTGGGCTTCAGATGTGCTATGTTTTTATTTCACGAGGCAGGAAAGAGTCCTGACAAAAGGGACACACAACAGGTTATGACGATTATCTAATGCATTCTATCTCTTGTACAGGAATTCCTGCTTCCAGGAAAATTTATTTGAATGATCTGTTTGTGAAGCAAAAATTGCCTGACCCAATAACAGACCAGAATCTCCTAGGGAAATTGATTAGGCTGACCATGCAGATGCAACATGGAAGAGCAAGCACTATTATATTAGGAATCAAATGGATGGGAAAATCATATGAATGCAGTTTGATGATATGGTGAGTTGAGCTTGGCTGGATATCAGATGGCCAAAGATCTGCTCTATCACTCTCCTCTTCAACAGGGTGGGGAGAAAATGAGATGGAAACAGCTTGTGGGTCAAGATAAAGGCAGTTTCATAAAGCAAAAGGAAGGGCCCTGCAAAATAGCAAAGGAAACCAAAAGATCTTATTTCTACTTCTTAGCAGCACATGAGGTCTAGCCACTTCCTCGGATGTTGGGTTTCAGTACATGTAGCAGTTGCTCCTGAAGACAAATGTCCTAAATAATTAGTGCTAATCCTACTTCCTCCTTCTTCCACTTAACTTTCATTGCTGAGCAGATGCCATATGGTATGGAATGTCCCTTTGATCAATCTAAGTCTGCTCTCCCTGTCCCCTTCTAAGGTCTTACCCACCCCCAGCCTGCTGGTGTTCGTATGTGTAACGTTGAGAGTCAGTGCTTACGGTGTTCCAGCACTGCTTGATAGTAACCAAAACACTGGTGTCTTGTCAACATCCTTCCAGCTACCAGTACAAAACACAGCACTGTAGGGGTTGCTATGGGTCAAATTAATGCCATCTCAGCCAGACTCAATATGGATGCACAAATATGTTTAGTGAGAGAAAAGAGATAGGAGACCAGTGGTCATTAAGAAAGGGGAAATCCATAATTAGGGGTGTTAGAGTCTCTTTTGAAGAGGAAGCATATCTCTTTCAACAGAGCTTATTCCATAAAATGGAAAAATCATTGTGGAAAATTATCTAAGATGATTAAGTATGCAGTCACTATTATCTTCCTCCTCTTTGCTAGGAAAAAGTCCAGGGGATACTTGTTATTTACCTGCTTTCTTAGTTACATGAATGAAATAATGTTGTGTGTGATCTTTAAGTCTTAAAAAAACCCGAGATCTCGCTGCTGTCAAATCACACTAGAGTGTTTACTTAGCAGAGCCAACAGGCTGTCCAAGTAGGTTCAAAATTAACAGGCTTGGAGAAACACTAAAAAATAAAGTGCTACCAGAAAGAAACAGCTGAGTGGAAAGTGGTAGTTTTACACAAGAATGTACCAGGCGTAAGTGGGGTCTAAAGAAAAATAACAAACAAGATATCAGTGCTGCTTCACAACAGCCTACACCTTTCCCTTGCTCCTGTATGATCGCAGCAGGAAACAGAGCTCCAAAACTGCTGAGAGCTGAAATAGCTCCTGCTCAATCAATTCATACAGGTCTTGCCTCTTATTTTAATTTAGTGGAGGTGAGTGAGCTGAAGAAGTTTTAACACTCTGAATGATAATTAGCAAGGAATGATTCTCAAAAGGTTTGCAGTTTCATTGCTTGGAACTTTTCAGACCCTATTTAGTCATAGCATCTCAACTAAAAGACCCAGGAGCACAAGTTTTTGCAAAGATTGCTTCTGCTTCCTGGTTCACCTAGACTGAAAATATCACAAACCCCCTACTTTTCTTCCTTTAGTTGAAACACTGCAAGGAAGATTATTGATAGTAGTCATTAAAAGGGACAGGTGTTTTTTCTGGCTGTTGTAACAGCTGGCAGCATAATTCAATCCGATTAATATGTAAGGATTCACATATGGGTGGATATTTTATGGATGGCTGGAACAAGTGACAACATTTAACAAATTACCTAAAATAGGTCTCAGGGTGTTTCTGTTTCTAGCCCTGAAAAAACTGAGGTTCCTACAAGCTTATCTCTGTTTGGAGACTGAATTTCATGCATGTTCACATTTGTTGTATTTCTTTACAAACAACTGGTACTTTTGAATTTTGTAATTCTTTCATATCAATATCAAAAGTCGTCATTTTTTCCTAACTAAATATTCTCAAAGTTTGAAACTGTCAAAAACCATACCAAAACAAAGAAATCAGTAACAGCATCCTAATTGCAAAGACCAAATACTTATTTTAGAAGACTATCAAAATTACTTCTTTTTCAAAAACACATAGAATGTAAAATTGTATATATATATACACATATATATAATATTATATATTATCTACAGAAAGACCAATCAAAAGGCTTTGAAATTAAAGCAGAGAACCTCTTGAATGAGCAGCATGAAAGGTATTTCAGTGAGAGAGAATGGAGGAACAACCTAAGCCAGTATATTTTATCTGTCATGTGTTTCTGTGAAAGAACAGAACTAAAAAGCTCTCTACAGAGAATTTTCTAAATATGAGAAACTTACTATATCACACTTACTTTTGTTGTAATGCTCATAGAACTTCACACTAATATCTACTTCCACGTCATAGTGATCTCTCTGTGAGTGTTCACACATGAAACAGGAAATAAGCTTATTTTCCTTTGCCTTGGCTTTGCACACGTAAGCGTTGTTTTAACCTTTAAAACTTCTGCACTCCTGAGGTCTGAGGTTTGCAGATTTTTAAGCCTTTCCTCTAGGATACTATAAACACACTTGAAAAAGTGACATGTACTACATGTGGGGAAGCGTAAGTTATACCTTACACCCCTGAGAGTGAAAAGCAGCTGCTGTAGGCAAATATTTATATGCACCTGAGCAGCTTCTCATTTAAGGACCTCTCCAAGTGAAGTGTGAGGCTTGGATAAGCACTCTCAACACAAAACCAGCTTTTTTTACTTTTGGCTGGATTTACTTCTCCAGCTGCAGAATAAACTGCTTAGTTATAAATGTTAGCCATTAACTATGGCACTTAGCACAAGGAAGATTGCACTCATATAAAAATATAAAAGAGAAACTGCTGCACCTCTTCTATGTGGCACCTCCACAGGCCATTAAGAGCAGAGAGGAATTCTGCATTTAACCTCAAGGACGCAGAGATTGCTTGATTTGTGTCTGAATCTTCATTGCCTCTGAACTCTTAGTAGTTTATGCCATGTAGTATCAAAATAAATAGACATTGTTCTGTCATAAGAGATTTTGAATTTAGCCTGTACTAAAAAAAAAAACCAATTTCAAGTTCAGGCAAGCTGTAACCTGAAACAAGATGAAAGCCATATATTTACCCTTACTCAGCCAGTTCAGTGTTTTCTGAGTGCCATCTCCCCAATTTATTAATTTAATTTCTTATAATGTAGGTTTTGATTAATCCTCTCCAGGGAGGATTTTCTGATAGTGTAACTCTTTATGACCATATTTTGTGAACGTAAATTGTAAAAATCAACATCAAAAATAAAATCAAAACTTCACAGAACCTTTTTCCTTGGCAGATGAGGTGTTTCATCACAAAAATCATATATAGATGCTGCAGTGACAGACTTCCTATTAATGAGCTAAACTGAAAAATAAATCACACAAACCTAGAGCAGCAAATATTGGGACAAAAAAGATTTGCTTTGAAAGACTAGAATATTTAGTTACATTCACTATGGACTTTACTTATTTTTAAATATTTTAGACAAAGTGTAGCTAAATTAAGTTAAAACTGAAAAACATCCATTAATTAGAAAATGTTTACATTAAACTACAGAATTTTATGAAGTTTTTCTCATTATTACTTTAACAGTCATAGAAAAAGATGTAACAGTAATTCACAAATGTTTTGGCTGACCAGTTTCTCAATTTGTTGTATAATAAACATGCAATCAAAAATGTCAGTTCTACCTGAAAAATGCTTTGTTGTTAAGATTGCTTTACACTGACAGATGTGCCAAGAGTAAACTGAAAGGCAGAACATTGAATTTTGCATGGTATAACTCCAGATTCCTTATTATTTACCCTGTCTCCCAGGTACAGCTGAGGCCTCTGTGAGAAATCCTCCGTCTGTTCACAAATAAATGATTCAGTTACTCACAAACGTGTCATAAAAGCAGGTGCTCCAATTATATTTACAACCTTATATGTCAAAGTTAAGGCTGATATTTCCAGTGTTTATAATTATCTTATAACTTAAGAAAAAGACTGTATTCTGGAGCGTAATGAAAAAAACATGATACCAAAGATATCTTAATAACATGACAGATTTTGTGAGCTCAGACAAGAGTACAACATCCCTTCCTTTTGGGTCACATTAAAAAAAAAGTTTATTTCAATGCTTTTTAGTTGATAGTATTTTTCTTTATTTCTTGTATGCTCATGAAAACAAGAGGGATCATTTATGAATTATAACAGCTAGCCAAATTAAAACAATTTGCAAATACCTTAATTTTCAATATAATAGGAAATTTCTAATTAAAAAAAAGATTTTAAAATTCACTAAAATTTCCCTCTTTCAGAAATGTTATTTTAAGATTATGATGATTATTTTTATTACAAGAAGTAATAATGGAAAACAGAAAACCCTTTTCATTTAAAAAAAAAACATTAAATCTCTCTGCTTGCCTGTGCATTTATTATTAGAGAGGAATTGATTAATCTGTGTTACTGACAGCTTAATAGAAAAGTTTTAATAATGCATTGATTAAAATACTGAGCAAGACAGCGTAAATTGCTAGGTTGAACAGTTCAGTTTGCTGACCTTGGTAAACTGTACACAAAATTATTACAGTAAAAATAAAATAATATAAACATATTGGCTAAAATTATTAGGACTCTGAGTCATATTTACTGCAGCAATAACTCTGATTTTGTGTTGTAGAGGAACCGTAACCATCATAGATGACTGAGGTTGCAGGTTAAAAAACTGAATCAAAAACTCAATATTCACTGAGATGAATATCCCATAAATTCCCTTCTCTGAAGTATTTCATAAAGCCCCATGGTACTACTACATAATATGTAAATCAGATTAATACAGGATCACAGTCTCCATGACTGTCAGTACAGTAGTTCCCTGCAGTATTAAAGTCCACAAAACCTGATTTTTAATATATCATGAACAATGAAGAAAATACATGTTGCATGCAAAAATAGCTACACCTTTTGGAAGGACAACCAACCAGATGCTTTCTTTTCTAGGTTGGCAACCATGGGGATGAAGAAAAAAGGGAGGTGTTAGCCCTGGGACTTTACACCTAGGATTTTCAGTAATAAATGTTGCTGTTAGTGGTACACATAAAGTTTTCAAAAAGTTTTTGCCATTGAAAAGCCATGGTTAACTCCTAGTTTAAGTTTTACCTTGTACATGCTCATTTACAGGCCAAACTACGTGTGGTGGGAGGGGGTTTGTATTAGAATTGCTTTGTTTGATAACCCTCTTACAGAAGCAGAATTTTATAACTTGCCTCATTGAGTAGCACTATTAGAAAAGGTTCTACCTTTTTTCTACTGGGCTGAATCCCTTTAGAGTGTACCATTTTATCTGTCTCTGGGGCACAGACAGGGTATGTCAGGCAGCTCACAGGGTTCCTCCATGGATACAAGATCAGGGGCAGAAATCGCCTCTTTCCTTTTTGCAAGTCTGCATGCTAAGTAGAAGTATGGTTCGGATAGTTTCTGTGTAACATTTTTCTTTATATGCAGTAGAGAAGTTTGTCTCAGGGTTTATTTCCACTGGAAGAAAATAACAGACAGGCTTTTGTGAAGAATGGAGGTGTGAGACCTTGCCCAGAGAGATTAGAGCTGCCACTAAAAGAGCAAGTGGTCCATGTTTTAATACATGTCAAAACTCAAAGGTGAAGTACACTAGTTAGGTTGTCAGCATGCCCTTATCTTCCCTGGCTTTAGTTTTTCTGGCTGTTTCAAGAAAACAAAATCACAAATTAGGGACAGATTTCTAGGGAAAAATTGAGAAATTATTTACAGTAATCTGAGATATGAGAAATAATGATTTTGATACAAGTTTTATGAAAAAGAATTGCAAGTTATTTGCCTCAAAGGTACTGGCATGTTTTCAAAATCAAATCAACACAGCACACGCAGAAACATATTGGAAGTCAGGAGACATGATTTTGACAATTTTGAATAACTTTATTTTAGTAGTTGTTGTACTACGCCTTGTGTGTTCCTCAAATGAAAATTATTGCTTTAGCAAAGCCAGCATTAGTCCTTATTAGTAGGGATTCATTTCCTTAGTTAATGCTGCCAGGGTGAATAAAGGTAGCAAAATCAGTGTCTGCTGATTGAAATATCATCTTTTTCATTTTAATACTTTTTTTTTCTCAACACAAGAGAGAAAACTGTGCTGATTACTATTTATGCATACATGTATACACCCCGTCATTATTTCAACTTGTTTTTTTTGTGGTTAAGGGTATTGTAGCCTAGAGTAACTAAAGGAATATGTTGAGTTGTGTAAATTCCATATTGTGCAAATTATGTTTTTATAGTGGAATTAATAGGTGATCAGAGCCTGGGGCTTGGTTGTTTGACTTATATACATATTTTTAAATACAGAATTCATTAAAAGAAATAGCAATTTCTGCTAGATCCCGTTACACATTGAACAACTTGTGTTAATTGTAAGAGGTGTTGCAACCTAGCCAGTCTGATTATTCAGCACATACAAAACAATAGAAGAAGGGAGTTATATGAAGCAAAATGAAATAGCTATGCACCTTTAGGAGACTTCAGAACTGATGGTAATTTTCTGGTAAAGCCATTATCATTAGGTCAGACTAGCTGACAATAAAAATTCCTCTGTCATGAATTTAATTTCTGTATTGAGAACCTTCATAGGGGATCATGCAGCATGGGCGAAAATGAGGAGAAAATGGCATTTCAGGCACAGATTTCTGTGTGAGCTAAATCCAAGCACCAGAGGAATGGGGGGAGATTTCCAATCTACTAAACACTGTCTACCCCATATATGTGGGGGTCATGTGCTTTGCGTTCCCCTCTCTCCCTTAAGGCTGTCTTTGTCATCCACTCAAAGCAAAATAACTTTGTTGACCCAACTCTTCAGAGAGGCTCTGTGTCGGTCTAGTAGCATTCCTGTTTTTTTAGGATTACACTATTTAAATATATGACAACTTTCCATGTACTTGTTTGCAATATTTTTGTGAAAATATTTTCAGCTAGGGCAGAGGATGAAGAAATTTTTGTCACTTTTCTCCTTCTTAATTTGAGACATTCAGTTGACCTTGAAAAGTTGTAGCTTCTCTTCTGTGTATTGGGAATAACACTGAGTTCCTAGGATAAGATGGTAATGTCAGAAATTACAGCCTCATAAAACCCTTAATTCTCATCATAAAAATAATATATAAAGTAGAGAACTATGAGGGTGCCTTACATATTGCACTGTCAGGTTTAGGAGCACTACAATAAAATTTACAATGCCTTTTTATTTGATAGTCGGTAGGAAAGAAAGAAAATCTAGCTTAAAAATTGCCATGCTATAAACAAGTGAGCTTTTCTAGGGGTGGAGGAAGGGAAGCAGGGAGCTTGAAATGCTGGGCTTTGGTGCTTTTACTACCTCTTTAAAACAATGTTGCTAAGAGTCCCAGATGTTCCCTCCAGGTGAAGTTTTAAATAAACAATAGGCTAAAATTTTGAGATTCTGCTCATTATAAGCCAAATGCTTTTCTTAGAGTATTTGAGAATACAGATAGCATAAATAACTTTAGGACCTTCTGAGAGCACAATCAGAGAGCACCTAAAGAGCTGTTTTGGGCAGGAGGCAACAGATTAAATCCCAAGTTTGTTATGGCCTAGGGAAGTCTTCCCACTGATACTAATGAAGGCAACTTTTTTTTCAGTTCCTGTAGGAAATTTCCATCACCTGTTTTCTGAGCAGTAGTAATCATCTTCTTTGTTACCACTTTGCATTCTGACTATGATTTTCTTTCATAGCTAGAAATCTAGCGTGCCTCTCTGTACCCAACAAACAGAAGATATTAGTTTGTTGCAACTCCCACCTGTAGGAACTGCATTTCTAGCTTGAAACAAAAAAGGTCATATTTCTTCTTCCAAATAGTGTCTGAAATGATGGTTGCTGTAAAATGACAAATATATCATATATGACATAACAAACTAGTCTAAATACATCAATTTTTCAAATCGGAGACCGGAATATAACAAATTTCATCTTTACTATTTTCTTAAAAGAAATCTTACTAAAGATGTTCAGTATGCAAGATGTTGTATAAAAACATATAAACAGGAGTACAATATGTAGAATATGGAAAGACATAGAAAGCAAACATAAATACAAACATTCAAGGTCAAAAATAAGGGACATACACAGAGGTGTTTTAAGAATAAATGAGAACAATTTTTCTTTCCATTTCAGTCACTCATCTTCAACTGACTATTTTGCCTGGGAGGGACAGGTTAAGTCATGTCACACTTTGCACAGTGTGCTGGCCACCAGAAGCTCCTGAAGGGTTAGGCATCTTGCAGAAGCACTTTTTATTCTGACCTAGCTAGCGGTAGACTTCTATTGTGTGATTCTGTTATGGAATTCAGTGACTAGAAGAATATATATGTAGAAGAGGGACCACATGCCATCTTTAGAATGGGGACACTGAGATACTGTATTACCTGAGTGACTTTGAAAGCTATCATTCATATTTGTTTACTTGCAAAACTGTGGCTCATAGAAATAGCTCTATTTTTTCTTCAGACATTCACAGTGCTCTGGTAAGTATTTTCATACATGGTTATACTTTCATACATCATTATGTGAGCAAAAAGTAAGTCTATCAAAAATTTAAAACAACCAGTTGCTGTTCTGGAAGGCAGCAGATGCTGAATATTTCACAGATGCCTTCCTCCCATTTGTTTGGTTTCGCCACTTATGTGGAGATAACTGAAACACATTTTCTAAGCCTTGGCAGTGCACTTGATCAACACTCCGGTGGCAGATGAGTTTCAGTGTAATTGTGTCCAACAGGTGTGAAAGGGCAGAATGGGGCTTTCATTGGAGGGTTTTATGGACGTCTGCTAATCGCATTCTGCTTCTCCCAACACTCGCACAGGAATCTCACACACTTGTCATCTCTACAAGGTGTGCTAAGGGTTGGGAGATCTCCTGTCTGAAGAAACACTGCCCTCTTCCATTGGCACAGGCTGACAGATAATTCACCCATGGTCACATGGATTTGTTCCCAAAGCTAGCGGGCAGCTGTCAAACTGCGGTGCAGTATGTATCCTCTTTCTTTACTTAAACCTATCATGCTTCTTTTATTTTTAAAGAAGAAAGCACTAATTACTTCAGTTTGTATTTATTACACTAAGAAGGATAATTTGTCACTTTTTTGTAAGGACTAGAATTTCAGTAATTTCATTTTACCTCTAATAGTTTAAAAATGGCTTATAGAAAGGGATTTAATCAAGAACTTCTGCCTATCCCCATGAATTACTGGTATGCTATTTGGTTAAAGTTCTTAAGCTTTTAGAGTAATTGAAATGTTGGGTTGAATCTTAGAAAGAATTAACTACTGATATTTTTAGAAAGTAAATTAAAGCTTTTCTACTTTTCATTGGATGAGCCTTCTAAATTTCCTTTAAGATTTGTATGCAGTGTCACTTTCAGAGAGTGTTCTCAGTAATGTCAGCCTCCTGGATCTCCCTCACAATATAATTTTGAATGCAATGTGCAAAAAAAAGCAACAAACCCAGACATAAATTTAGGTGACAACATTGTTCCATATAGTTGTCTAACTTAAGCAGGTGCACAAGTTTACTGTGTATCAGAGTCATGCAGCATGTTAGGCAACAGTATTTTATATCAGCTATTTTCTTGAGGCAAATATCAAGGCCTACTGATCTCTTTTGGTCGAGCACAGTACTAAAATTAATATCTGAAAAGTCAAAACATATATTAAGATATAAGCCTCTCAGTGGAAAGTTAATCTCAAAGAAAAGCATCCCTAAATATTGCTAACAGTTCAGCTACAGCTAATAAAAACACTGAAATGCTGAGATATCAGCATATAGAACTATAGCTATTGTTTCATCAAAATAAATGAAATCAAAACAGATTTGAGAGAAAATAAAGCATAAACTTAGAAATTCTTTCCAGCTAAAACAAGAGGGACTGCAGTCAGCAGCAGCTGTTGTAAAATAGCTACTTCAAAGAGGTAGCTACTTGATTTTAGCAAATTTAAAAGCCCACCCTGCAAAAAGCATGCTCAGAAAATGTATATTTATCATAGTAGCTTCCTGTGAAAAGTTTAGAAAATTAGGGATCATGAAATGTAAAGAGAACATTTTTATACTACTTTTATGTTAGATGTTATGTTAGCCTGCCTTGTCACCTAGAGAAACTTAAAAATAATCACATTTTTTCTTTGATGTAATTTACAGAAAAAGGAACAGAAAGACAGCTTGGCATTGAATGAATACTCATGCTTCTTTAGTCCCGTTGAATTATTTTGTTAATACCCTTGTTGAATGGTAAGGTTGCTCTGCAAAGCAAAAAAAATTAAAGCACTCTCACTGTATTTTATAAGAAACACACCTTATTTCTTGTTGCAAATATTTAGTCTGAATATTTATAGTAATAAATATTCTCTCTGTCTTTCAAAAATGACCACTTTTAGGGCTATGCCTGTGATAGGTCCACACTGAAATATATGGGTTGGACACAAAGAGGGGTAACTGCTCTAGGATCAAGACCCTCCTACAGCATCTGAGCTCTGTCCCATTCACACAACATGATTTCTTCCTCATGAGGCCTGCAATGAACCCAGATAAACCACAAAGCATTTCTAGTCTCTTTACTTTGCCATAAAACGAGGCTTATTTCTCTTCTTTGGCCATCTATGTGAATTTCACACTGCTAGGATCATTATCAGAGACTATCCCTGTTAGCTCTGTCCCTTTGAACTGCTCTTTAGAACTCAATTCAAACTGAGAGAGTAGCAAAAAAAATTTCCAATCATCCTAGATGACAACATCCTGCCATATGAGGAAGTTTGATCTAAAATGGAACATACTAGCTTACTGGAAAGAAAGCATAGGCAATGAATTATTCAGAGTTTCTAGTCAACAACGTTTTATACTGTGTTCTATCCCAGGATAAATGGTTCAGAGTCAAGTACTATATTTGTCAGCAGTGAACTAAACCTGCTGCCCAAGTCCCACACTGACAGTGTTAAACTGCTTGTATATTGTTATGGCTGTCATTTAAGGCAGCTAAAGCACAATTCAGAGCAGGGCTGTCCCCATGTTCCTAACTCATCCCCTTGTGTTTTCCCTTTCCATGAACTCAGAAAACTGGCAATGCTGGAAGAATTACTGAGGCTGAAACAACACCTGGACACAGGGGATTCCATTGAGAACAAGCGTACCAGTGATGCTGCATGAATTCTGGGTTTCTTTTATTTGTGCATCGTTTAAAACACTACTGCAGTCTTTTATTTCAATGACATTATTTTAGAAATGTAAATCCCTTGGCCAGGGATTGCAGATTGTAAAGACATGAGTCTACTTCCCTGATGTGATACTTCAGATGAGTCCATTCGACGTGAACCAGCAGGAAATTAGCTCAGTATTATTGCTACATATACTGATTTTGTGCTTTTCTCTTATTTCTTCAGTGTGTTGGATAAAGTATTTACAAAACAAAACAAAGCAAAAAAAAAAAGGAGAAAATATCAACACAAGCGACCTTGATAATTCTCTCTCCCAAACATCTTTTAAATGCATAAGAGAGTATGTATAGGTAGCTTTTGGGCACTTTATTAATTGGAAACATGGGTGCCGTTCCACTATATTAAATAAGGACTTAGAGCAGATCAAATTGGGACCTTTGATTCAGACTTACAATCCAAAAAACATTGACCCTTTCAAGTGTAACACTAAATCTGCCAAGTTTTGAAATCAGAATTTTTTTTGGGGTCAACCATGCCAAATTTTTATTCTAACTGTTAATAAAAATAGTGTCATAGGCATATGTAAAATAAGATCAAAGTGCTTGGCCTCTTATAAAAAATAATGGTCTTATCACATTGTTGGTGCCTGCATTTGGCAGTGCTTAAATTTCTGTTCTTCTTTTGAAACTCTCTTCTCTATGAATTCATTCATTCAGAATCAAGCACTCTGCTTCCTATCTTAATAGATGTTTTCTATTTGCCTCAGGTTATTTTTATTTTAAAAATATTTATAGATGGATATACTGTTTGAGCTGCATTACTGCACCAATCAGTTTTTTGCAGATATACTCATCTCAGACACTTAGGTTTTTACTGGGGTAAAAAACCCCAACACCTGTTGAGCAAAAAATCCAAATTTATTTTCTTACTATTTTGTGGCATCAGTCATATGTCAATTTCTGTAGTGTGAATTATTAGAGCTGGAGAGAACTCTGATCTTTTTCCTGTGTGACGGAATCACATATGCCTTTATCATTTCCACAACGTGCTCATTACACTGTCAGTGATTCTTCATAATGGCTATGTTTCTGCTTCCTTTTCTCAGAAGTGTTTCGATTCTATGGATGACTTTGCATTTTGAAAACTTACATTTGACTTTTGAAAATACCTGTTTATAAATGTTGAAATTAATCTCAGTTTTACTGATACAAATTTCTCATCATTCTTCTGAGACACCCCATACAATATTATTATAACAAGGTCCACAAAGAAAAAAATGCTCAGATGCATATTAATCTCCAGAATACAATTTGAAATTAATCTGTTTGGAATGTGAAAAATACCCATGCCTATCTATTCAAAAATCATGAAATCAGATTTCCAATAATTAGGATCTGAATATTAGGAAATGCCAGAATTGACTCTGATTTATCCCTATGTATGTGTTGCTCTAATAATAGCAGGATTGTACTTGATAAAAATATTTTATAAATATCAGCCAGTCTTCCATGTGCTGGTACCCCATGCCAGCAAACACAGAGGCAGCAGATACAGACCAGATGGCCTAACTTGGAATGCGCTGTTTACATAAATTTGTGCAGTTTCATTGTGTGTTGTGAATGTTTACACCTGGTCCACATTCCTAGAAGTGACAGTTATCCATTTCTGTCTAATTTTTAGTAGCTAGTTTGCACTGTTAGTAGTAGTTTCAGGCTTGAGATCATTATTAACAGGATCAGTTCTCCCATTGTATGAATACAAATTAGTTTCATTTTGCAAACTTTTCTCCAAATTTGGAAAAGTGGCTTAGCTAATCAAAGCAAATATCTGTTCTTGACATATACTACAAGCTCAATACAAAATTAAGTCATCATCTAGATGCTACAATGGTTTCCTGGTTTAGTTCTTATCATAGAATCATAATCACAGAAATGTTGAGGCTGGAAGGCACCTCTGGAGACCGTTTAGCCCAATGGTGCTGCTCAAGCAGGGTCAGCTAAAGCAGTTTGCCCAGTACTGTGTCCAGCTGAGTTTTAAATATCCATGGATGGAAACTCCACAACTTCACATGAAAACCTTTTCTACAGTTTGACCACTCCCAAAATAAAACAGTTGTTTCTTCTATTTAAGTGATTTTTTTTTTGTATTGAAAATTCTGCCGTTTCACATCTGTCTTTTCAATGCACACTACTCAAGACTCTGAATCCTTATTAATTTTCTACCATCAGTTATTTATACTTTTTATAGTTTATATAAATACATTGGTAAGTTTCTCCTGACCGTTCTCTTGTCTAGGATGAACAGCCCTGCTTCTCTCAGACTCTCATATGACTGATTCTCCTCCAAGGTCTTGATCATCTTCATGGCCCATTTTGTTGGATTTGCTCCAGTATCTTCATGTACCTCTCTGTCTCTTGTACTGGGGAGACAAGAACTGGACTCAGCACTCCAGATAGGTCTCAGTAAATCTGAGTAGAGGGGAAGGATAAGGCAATGCTTTTCGTAATGCTGCTCAGTATACTTTTGGTCATTGTCACGCGGGTGGTTAGCCTCGGCTGCCCGGGTGCCGAAGCCCCCCACGCCTTCCCCAGGCGCTGTAAGAGGAGCAGGCTATGCCTCAGCAGTCGCCAGGCTACTTTGTACCCAAGACGCAAAGCAGAGGCAAAGGCAGCAGGAGGAGGCAGCAGGTACCAGGTTCCAATCTCTTTTTTGAAGAGCTGAAGGGTGGATACCCAACTGCCTGGACTCCTGAACCTCACCAGAGAAATACCCAGGGGCCGTGCCCAAGTGTACTCTCCGAGGGTGAAGCTCAAGAGCCCCAAACCAGGGCTGTGTACAAATTTTTAAAGGGGGGGGCTCTCTCGGGGGAGGAACAAGGAGTGGGTCCAATGAGAACTGGTTGGGGGTGGAACCGGGCATTAACAAGCAGGAACAACAATCAATAGAGAACATCAGAGGGTGGGGTAAATTTGAACTGGGCAATCAATAACCGAGTACAACAGAACCTTCTCGAACACAGGGAAGGGATCAGGGGAGATTGACATGTGAACCAGGGGAGTGGCAATGGCTTAGGGGAGGGGGAGCTGGAGACTGACGTTTGAAGGGAACCATTGTAACAGGGGAGGACAAGAACAAACCATTACAAATTACTGAAACATAAAAACATACCACAACAGGTCATCTTTTCCGCAAGACACATTGCTGGCTCGCAGTCAACTTGCAGTTCACCAGGACAACAGACCCTTTTCTATTAAGCTCTTTTCCAGGCAGTCAGCATGCAACCTGTGTTTATTTCTTCCCAATCTATAATCACTGGGACTGTGAATGAGAGGTCCACTCCAGTAGATTGTAGAAGGCCTCCTCTACTTTTTTTGCTGGATCAGACAGCCAGTAGAAGCACATCACAACATCGCCATGTTGTTGTTCCTGTTTATTTTGATCCATACACTTTCAACTAGCTTCTTTCATGTCCAGACCTACAATGTGCTCTGGCTTGCAGGGATAAAAGTTTTCATTAATGACTTCTTGCTTTCCTGCTCAACTTCTTCAGTCTGCAAACACTTCTGCCTTTAAATTGGATGGGAGTAGGACCATCTCTTCTTTAATTGCTGGGCCATTCATCAGAAAAGGAAAGTACCATTTCAAACTATAAAGAATCCTAGTAGTCATCAGTCAGATTAGGGGCTCCTTAACTGCTGTCAGCAGTGGTATTGTATCTTCTGTTTGGTGTACATTAACATTTGGAAGAGAACTGATTGTTTCCACTGTTTTAGTCTGTGTCTCAATGAGACACAATGCAGTAATGGATCCTGCTTTTTATTTGTGTTTCTTGCCTTTGTTTCTATTTTATCATTCAAATCGAGTTATTTCCTCTGCCTACAATTTGTGAGCTTTAATTAATTGGCATGAGATTGGTTTTGTGTGACCTCTAAGATATTTTATCAGTAACTTGTTTGTACTTTGTGGATCCAATTACAATAACTAGATTTTAGGTAACCATAATTAGCATTATGATCAGATTGCAAGTTAAAAGGAAATACACAACTGCATTCTAAAACTACATGATTAATTAGAGATTTTAAAATAAAGTTCAATTTACATTTTGGCAAAACAGGACACAATATAATATCTTCATGTCAAGGGAATATTTGTTATTAGTAATTAACAAAAATTAAATGTGCCTCACTTGCAGGCTTCAAAATAAGAACAAAAATGAGGGACAATTATAAACAATTTCATGCACCTAGCAAGAACAACAATCTCTTGTAGGTAAGAGCTTGACTGGGCTGGGAAAAAGTTGCACTCTCTTTTCTAGCAGCTGCCCTTCTTGTTTAATTACCAGGAGTCATTTTGTAAAATGGTTTTATAGCTCCAACAAATAATTTGCCCGTCCACTTCAACAATCAGACAAAGAGGGTGTCTTGCATCTAAGGCAGTTTCTGAAAACATGTAAACTTTTACGGACATATTGAAGAGAATCCCTTTATCCTTGCCTTACAATGAACTGATCCAGTGATCATTTAGGGTAATACCTAGATAGCCTAGGCAGGCTGCTCCAACTTAGGTGTAAAGCAGTGTGGAAGTAAAGAATACAGTAATTTAGCAATTCCGAGATGCTATGTGGAATCCTGTGTGGTAGGGGGATAGGTGAGGTTGCTCCAAGATACTAATGCTAATGGCTAAGTCTCTGTACACACTTTTTTTTTTTTTTGTCTGAAGCACAGCATTTGAGCTGGTGATACTTAGTTGTTGCCTACAGGCTTTCCAGAACATAATGTTCTCTGGAGAACTGTCCTAAAAGTAAGTTCCTCTCTTTGCACACAACACAAACATCTTAGCCTGTCCCCTGACTTTTTCATTTTAGGTACCAAAGTGGATAGTCTGAATCTTAGCCTTTGCAACAAGGAATTAGCGGATTGCCTTAGAATGCATAGCTGAGTGATTGAGGGATGTGAGGAAGTGGGTATTTTTGAGAAGTTTCCCCCTTAAGATAAGTGAATGTGCAAAGGAAAGAATGAGGACAGCACTTATTCTTGCACAGTGGTTAATCATGTTCTAGGAACAACTAGACCCACCCTGTTTCTCTCTATCTGCCTGATTATAGAATAAACTATCTGACATATGATATATGAATAAAGTATCTGACCCTGCTGAAACTGGGCCACAGTGCCAAGAAGCATTAAAGGTCTGTCAGGCACAAACAGAGCCCAGGAGATGTGGAGGCCATATCTCCAAAGTAACCAAAGTATTCTGCAGAAAGAGGGTCATAATGAGATCAGGATACATGTAGCTGCCTAAGGTGATATATGTGGACAATTTTGCTGTCAGGCTTTAGGTGACCATAACAGTAAAGGACTTCTGCATTGATCCCCTGGACTTCTGTGCCCAGTCTCAGACTGCCTCAAATTTGATGCCATAGTAGGTCATCTTCATCCTTCACCACAAGGAATGAGGTAACGGTTTTCTGGTGACATAGTTGAAATAAACAGCATTTTATGATATTGGGCCTTATCGGAGTCTTCTTCTGAAGGAGGAGATGTCTGGAAGGTAAATGGGGGAAGGAATTTGAAAGGAAAAGGGGGGAAAAAAAAGAAGATGAAGTAATGACATAGTCAACCCAGTCATCAATCAAGTTATTGCAGTCTAATCCTGGCATCTCTAAGTATTGCCTGAGGCAGGCAGCTCTCTTAATTCTTTGCTTTCACTATCTACATTGACGTGTTAGTATTCCTTACTGATGCTTGATGTTACTGTTCCTTTACAACAACCAGATACGACTTTGTAGTTTTGTTACAAAAGCATGCATCTTCTCTCTCCTTGTAATCATTATTGAGCTGTATCTGGCATTGTGTTTGAAAGAGGAGAAGCTTCAGTGTTGTATGGAAGAGGGTTGGAAGAGTGAAGGGATGTTTAATGCAAGCAGGACCCTGAAGTGGCTACAGGAAGTGAAAGGGTCTATAATAAGAAGAAAGCTCAGGGTACAGAATGTCAGCAGTGGAATAAAAAGGAAAACCCAGGGAGGAGCCATTCTACTCTCCCAGGAGGAATTTTTACTTTTACGGAACTCATAGAAAGGAAAAAAACAAAATTAAAAGTTCTGAAGAAAGGACGATGGCAAAGATAAAAACAGTCCAAGAGAATAAACAGGAGAATCAGGAAAAGATGAATTTCAAAAAAATGGATCTGAAATACAGGGAAGAAAAGCACAGTTTTACAATTCCTTTATACTGATTTGAATTTATTGAGCAGGAAGTCCACACCTATGGACAGTTTTTTGGCTAACAGCAACAAAATATTTGATGTTGTTCATGATCTAGTAAGACAGTTTTCAGCCACATGAAGAAGCATGACCACAGCTATTTAACACTAGAAATAGTGACTGCAGTCCCATGAGCTGCACTTTCCCCACACAGCTAAACAGTATAGCTCCCTGTGGCATAGGAGGAAATCAACTTACAAACTAGCCTGCCCCATTCTCTGGAACATTTTATCAGTTTCTGTCACATAAGTATTGCTCAGTCAGTAAGTTTTAAGTCACATTGGTCATTTAAGATACTGATTTAATCCAGAAAGACATCACTTTTGAAATATTTACAACAGTATTGATGTGCTGACTTCCTTTTCTTCTCATGACAGACAGAATTCTTCAGAAGCAGTTATTATCTCAGTGCTATTTTTAGAGCATTTTTTTTTTTCAAATTAACTTCAAGGCCTCAAAATGTGCTTGCGTGTCAAATAGGATTTTTATTCAGTGCTTGTCTGACCACACTTAGAATATGAAGAGGCACTATGAAGTAGCTTATTCAGTCACTGTTCAAGTAGTTTTCCATTTGCATTTTGGAAACCTCACTCTAAATGCCAATGTCACTAGGCTGTAGGTATTTTAAGGCTTTTCTTAAAATTAATGCTTTTTGAAAGCTCATCCAAAATAAGGTCATACCTTAAAAAGCAGCAAAAATCTTCTAAAAGGTTTTCCAAAACTAAACATGGAAAATAAAAAAGAAAATATATTCAGAGCCATTTCACCCTGACCTACATTACTTTGTAAGGATTTTAAGGTTTGTGAAGGAACCCCTAATACAAAACAAACAAACAAACAAGAAAACTCCACAAAACCCCCAAAACCAGAGAGAGTGAGAGAAGAAGAAGAAAAAAAAACAAAAACCCAAACCAAACCAGGGTAACCTTCAGAAGACATTCAGCAGAACCTGACAAAGTTTTGATTGAAGAAAGATTGATTCTCTAAAGTTTGAATGGTCAGACATGCACTGAATTTGCTGAGGTTCATTGCTGTATACCAGAAAGTATTTTCAGCCCTTCTATCCTAATGAGCTTATTAGTAAAAGGCCGAAAGCATCACAGATTGTCTATCAAATAAGATTGTCAGTCACATACTGTTAGCAACTCTGTTGTGATTTATATACCATGATTACAGAAGAGAGAGGTATGAAAAAAATGAGAATTCTTGCGTCCTGTGACCAGTGCAGTGGCACAAAATACAATGTACAACATTGTGCTTAGGTGGTGGGCAGATGAATGTTCTGGATGAGGAAGCCATAGAAAATTAGATAGAATGGTACCTTTCCCCTCTTGTTTCCTCCAGTGATAATTATATTGCATAGAAGAAATGGAATTACCTGCAGCAGTAATAGTTATGGGTGAAAAATATGGTATTATACATGATTTAAAAGTGGGGGACACACTCAACATGGGAAGGAGAAAGCTCAAACTCAGCCTAGCTGCTGTTAGCAACAGGCATTTTCTACACTTCCTAGACACAACTGATTGTCCGTGCAGTTCTATGTCCAACAGAGACCTTTGTTTGATATTTTTGATTGACTTTTTATGTAGCAGCAGGAAATATTGATAACTTATAGAAGAATATAATTTAGAGGGAAAAAGTTGGGACAATTTGGTTATTACTGGAATATTGTCAAATTGTTAAAAAAGCAGGGTGATTTCAATAAAGTGCTTCTCAGTGAGATTTGTATCTAAATGGAATGAAAATGAGGCTTGCAAAAATGACAGTCAAATTACCAACTGAAGATCTATGTTGGACTGGGCTTAGCAGAGCTGAGAGCCATACACACAAGTATCACTTTAGGTAGGGTTGTTTGACAGCCCCAAAAATGTCTTTTGGGCAAAAAAATTATCTTAAATTAAAACAATCTCTTCCAGTTTCTCCTGATAGATATTGTTTTTTCTCCCACTCAGTAAGGACTCCTCTCTTTCCTCGAGGTGACCAAACAGCTCTGTCAATGGTTCCCTGTTCACCATTCCTCTTCTCTTGCAGCCTGGCTGATCCCTGTTGATAAGGATTGCATTGTAAGTTAGCAATTGCAGTTGTAGTTGAGGCTTTTGCTACACAATGAGAATATGCATCAGTGGAAGCCTTTGGGAGTGACTCAGCTGGCACCCTGCTTATTATAAATGTCTGCGTAGGCTTTGGTGGAGAGCAGTCTATGCTCATCATTTGTGCAGCTGTCCCATCACGTTACTACTGACAGGTAAATTCAAAAATCCAGCCACTAATCTTATCACTGGAGTATTTAAAGTAGATAGCCACTTTGGTGAAAGCTGTGTGCATTTAAATTGTTCAGAGAGAAAATGATGTGAGACAGAAAATTTCAAATCATCAAAGGCAGTCTGTCTGCTTCTCCAACATTCTAAGGAAACCAAGGCAAATAGGAAGAGAGAATAGGTTTTTTTGTGATCTACCTGCTCTGCTGTACACTCCCACTACGCAGTTAAGCACAATACTTTTTTTTTTTAAACTGTCTTCCAGGCTATTTTGAAATTTCCCAAAGAGGAACCTTATCTTCTCTCCTAAAAACTTGGACAATCAAGAAAATAGCTATTTCTGGGAAACGCTCTTTAAAAACAGAGTGCCTTACATTTCTGAAAAGCTCTTCAGACACATTCACCAAGTATTCACACTCAGTATTTGCTGCATAATAGAAAGCTACCAGTTTGTATATGATGGAACAGAATGGGTACATCAGAACCCTGGCTGAAATAGAAAATTTGTATCAAGAAATTCCAAGTGGACGAAAAATACTTCAAGTTAGAATTCAGTGTGTATTTAAAATATTTTGAAGACATGAACAGAGAATGCCTCAGGCCATGCAAAAACATATCGTTAGGAGTTCCTGTTTTAAATATCAAATATGTGTTTTATGTTGTCCTATCCTGCTGTCAAGACAAATAGTCATTACTTGTTATTCGTCTACATATATCTCTTACTAAGAGGGTTTTTTTGTTTTGTTTTCTTGTGTTGATTAGCACGGAACATTTATCACAGTCAGGGCTTCATGGTTCAGCTCTTCTTTTTTAAATGAAAGGGAAAGAAGAGCATACATTATAGGAACACAGAATTTCATAACCTTGTCTTAGTAAGCTAGGCATTTAAAATCTGCTCCAGGAATACCACTTATGTAGATAAAGCACATAGACTTAGTAGAGATCAAAACAGCTAACAGAGAATTAAAAATACTTCACAGTGTACCATCTTGCCAAGCTTTGCATATCAAATAAATGTCTTCATTACAGCTATAATTAATGATTATTTTTATCTTTATATTGGTGGCATAAAAGCCAGTAGGTCTGACCCAGATCCCACTATACCCAGTATTTGAAAACAGGACACATTTATGAATTAAGATTGGAAGAGAACAGGACAGCCAAACATATGCTAAAGGCAGGAATAAGGCACGAGAGAGGTCAGGATTCACACAAAACAAATACGTACATTGGTTAACTAATTGGTGTATTGTCAGAAGTGGTGAGGATGTGGTTTATCAGGCCAGATGACATGGCTTTTATGCATCACAGTAAAAATGAGTTATTATCTGCTTGAAGTCTGTAGTTTCATTAGTGATATCTACTTTCAAATTACTTTTGAACTGAAGATTCCTCATGAAATTTTTAGAAAATACATTTTAAGAGGACATATTGACAAATGTATTTACAAAAACATCAGCCTTTTAAAATTAAGAAGGCTAAAGGATTTCTTGTTTTCATTTCCAATTTATTTGGAAATATGCTATATTATATATTCTGTTTTATCATGGAAAACACAACACAGAACTTAACGAGTAGGCAGCTATTTCTGTGAGAAAGTCTTAAATTGTCCATTTGGCCCCAAATTAATGTTGTTTATCTCTTGGACTAGCAAGAGACTAGAATTATTCATTATTTTTCCTGTTAGTCCCCAAAACATATCCTTGAACTTGAGACTTGCATTCAAACCAAACCCTTTACCCATTCAGGTCTCAGCTCCTTTGATTTTCAGGACATTGGTTGTGTATGTTCTCCAGTTTTGGGTGTTTTTTCGGTCTGCAATTTTTTTGTTCTTGTGGTTGTTGTTGTTGTTTTTGGGGTGTTTTTGCTTGTATTTTCTATACTTTGCTAGAATTTTTCACCTCCTCTCATGTCTGATTGTCAGCATATATATATGATGAAGATTTTTACTGTGCTGAAGCATTTCACATTGCCTTCAGTGAGATTTGATGATCAAGAATTCTGCAAATGAAAACATTTGTGACCTTTTTCTCAAAAATCTACACCCAAGGGAATCCTGTTGCTATTCACTTCCCTTTCTAGGGACTGCATTAAGAGATTTCTCTTTTACAAATAATTGAAGTTTTTTGCCTTTTAGTTTGACTCTGTTGAATTTCTTGAAGCACCATGAGCACATAGGGAGCATTGCTATATAAATCAAATAATAATATGTATAAAGAAAAATCACAAAGAGAAAGACGAAGTCTCAAGCTGTTAAAAACAAATTATACTTAGATATTGGAAAGACCTCCCATGGTTAAAGAATGAGTTATAGTATTAACAGAAAATATATCATTCAAGCACATTTCATTTATTTGACATGATAACAGAAAGATTCAAATGTCTGTGGAACACACACTTTGATTGTTTCAATTCACATTAATTTTTGAGAGGAAATGCTTAAAAACAATTGTGTATAGGAAACAATGCATATAATGGTATTTAGTATGGCATGTACCAGTTAAATGCTTTTTGTCCCTTTGACATGTGTTATCTAATATTGTTTCTGCCTTTGTAGAATGACCGATATTACTTTTTCAAGGTCCTTGGGCATATGCTTAACTGTAAACCTATAAGTATATTTGGGCATATGTTGCTTAATTACTTCAAAAAAAATTTGCTCCGAAGAAAGATTAAATATTTGAATTACACTGCATATAAAACTGATCCATGTGAAATTGTATAAAAGATGCTTGTCTGGGAGTACAGTTAGGAAGAGGTAAAACTGGCTGGATGAAAGATTCCCCAAGAGACACTGAAACAGCTGCCACAGGCATATGCTCGTCTACATGCAGACCAAGTCATGGTGACTATTCCTTCTACTTTATGAAGAAATGAGGCTGTAGATTTGTTATCTGGACTTCTACTTGTGGTGTTATAGGATTTCTTGCCTGAGAGATCCTCAAGAGTCACTTCAGCATTAGAAGTACAGTAAATTGCCAATATTTTGCACTGAAATATGAGATTGTGGTGTTTTATTAGATATAATAAATTAAGCCTTTGACACTGAAAATTGAGTTTTCAGACCTACTGCTTAAAATATATATTGAGGAAAATTTCTGGCCATAAAACAGTATAATCAAGATAGAATAAACAAATGGAAATAAGAGCAGAAATAGATACACATAAAAGCTAATATTCACCTAGAAGTAAGTACCATGTGAATTAGGGAGCCTTCCCTCTTCCAATCCCTTGCTTGATTTATTTTTTATTGTGAGACAGACTCCTATGTCCACCTGAAGATTTCTAGACTTTTGAGATATCTCTTCAGATACAATTCTTACAGTGAGGAGCTTTCTATTAATTTAATAAATACTATCTTCAGTCATAGTTTGCTTGTTAACATAAAGCCCCTTAGATTCTCATAGTACAACCTCTAAGACATTATTTATGTGGAAAAAATTTCACTTGCCGCCTACACCCGCTGAAGTCTTCAAGGGCTTGAACACTGTGCTATAAGGAGAGCTGCATTTCTAGGCCATTCAGTGCATGTTCTCTGTTAAGTGTCATAGAGAATATGTTCAACTGGCATTTGGAAGGAGACAAAGTGTTTCCTGACACTGTTACAATTTATACATGAACTCCTTCATTGACTCCTTACGTTGGGGTTTTCTGTAAAGAGACGGAAACTCATTCACTGTATTTTCTCATAGCTTGTTTTCATATTGTTGTAAAGCCATGGAGTATCATGCCATTAAAGAATATGCAGAAGTCTTAGCCAGTATTTCAGTTTGGTGTGTAGTGCACTGAGGATGAATATTAGCAAGATCAGTCATAGTAACTGAACAGGGTTCATGAGATTAGAATGTTATTTTTGCCTGGACGGTTTACAAAAACATTGTTAAATAAGGTTGGAAACCACTAGTCTTCAGCTTCACTTTCAAAACAAGTAGAATGCTGAGTACCATGTCTGTGGTGAACTGACCAATACACACTGCATTTTCTTATACCAGAAATGTTTGTACAAGTTATTCTTTTGGGGGAAACAGCCCTTTTTCTGACAGAGCACCATGGTGTGTTAGAACAGTACTTTTCTTTTGCTCCATCAAAGACGTGGATACTTGTCTTTGAGCACAGGGTCTATAAACTTATTTTTTAGCTAACACTCAGCTGGCTGTAGATCATTGATTTTGTACTTGTCAACTTTTTAAATGAATTTCAGGATGAAAAGTTTACTAGTTTTCATTACAAATGCATCTGCTACAGAACAGAGCTGGTAAATGCAAAGCTGAAACTGGACAAATGTAATTAGTACTGTTTAAAATTTCTTCTCCGTTTTGTTTGTTTGTTTGCGTTTTGTTGGGTTTGGGGTTTTTTTTCAGGAACGGCAGCTGTTTTGCATTGAAATAGAAGCTTCCTGTCATCTGTTTGTTGTGATCTAGATTCTCCTCTCAATTTTAGTTCAAGCTAAACTGTACATCACTGAATGCAATAGGAACAAAAATAGATTTTATGCCCTTGAAAACTGTAGTCTGTATTTCTTCCTTTCACTAAGACTGATTACCAGCTTCTGATCTTAGGAGTTCTGGAAAGGTCAAATGAAACATGGAAGAGGAACCAAGGTAATGAGAATGGGAGAAAGATGAGAAGGGTAGAAAAAGATAATGTGATTTAGTCAGTTTTGGTGAAGTTTATGAGGAAAGAGAAAAAAATCAAGAAAATGCTGCAAAGAAAATCAGCAATAACTCAGTAGTAATAGAGAAAACACTTTCCAAAGGCGTACCTCAGCTCCTAAAAATCTCCAGTTTGGCTTGATATCATATGATAGGTCAATCATAATAAGTCTTTTCATCTTCAGAAGCTTTAACTGTTGTGACAGTAAATGTTTGTGGGCTTTGTTAAGACTGAACTCAGACGAGCAAAATGTTGCCATTATGAATATCTAGTGTTCTCTAATGTTACTTCAACACAATAGACCAGTTCCACCATAGGGCTTTGTGTTATCCCTGGTTCACTACTGAAAAATTAGGTCAGACTATTAAAAATAACCATCTGCCCAGTGGGGATCTGTCTATAGGACCAGCTCTTTACATCAAAGAGCTTTATTCCTTGTCACATTTGGATTTTGTATTGCTAAAGAAATATGTCAGGAAAACAGTATTTTGAGGAATTTGCAAGATGTTTAATACATGGTTATTCTCATAAATCATTTAATAATTTAGGGATGGTGGCTGAATAATATGTTGTTTTATAAAGAAGTAAAAGAATGAAGAGTGCTTTATTGAACAAACAGGATTGTTAACATGTTCAAAGCTGCAAAGGTAATCTGAGGATTTATGTGTAACAGAATTGAATTTCAAGGAAAACCAAAGTTATGCCCATCCTTATATTTCCTCTTCTCCTCTCTTTTTTTTTTTTTTTAAATGAGCTTGAAGTTTCTGTGACACAAATAAATTCATAATCTGCTAGCAAGCTTGTCATTCATTGATACGTGACTTCATTCCCTCATTTACTTATGTGAGTTGACAGTTTAAGCAATCCTCCAGTATACAGGCTAACCAAAAAAGGTTTAACTTTCACTTCATAAGATTTAATATCATTGATAGCTTTAAGGTATGTAGCAGGTAGAGCAATCTTACCTAAGGGTTGATATCACACCTTAATGTTACGTGTTGGTGAAGTTTATGAAATGGATGTCTTTGATCAGCATATTTTCATTTAACAAAACCAAAAAATCCCAAATTGAGTGGAGGGAAAAGAATGTTTCTTTTTTCTCCTAAGAGAACATCTTTTCTTTACTTCACTCTCTTTGTTGAGGTGAGTAGTGACAATTAGTTTGCTGGCTGAGATAAGACTGGCTGCAGAATGAAGCATCTGGTTGCTATAGACTCCTGGAAAAAAAAGGGTTAGCAACTAAATAATGTGGCAGCCTGGAAGAGAATCCCACTATTTTGTTAATATTGTGGCAGAAATTTGAAACTATATGAAATCTTTTTCTCTATTGATGAAAATAGCTGAAAAATAGTGTAAAACTCTGCATATTGTAAAACTGATTCAGAATGCCATAAAGTTAATAGATATCTCTATTTGAATCTTTGGAGGATAAGATACTGACTGATGTCAGGATCTGAAATACTGCCCAGTGTCTTGTTTCAGCAGTCCATCTCCATTCAGCAAAGCATTTAATCATGTACTTAGCTCTGGAATGAGATGTGATTTATATGTGCCTAAGTACTTGGCTAAACAGGGATAGAAACTATAAATACATGTAGTAGTTATTGTCTGATGTCTGTTGATTAATGTGATACTTCAGACCAATTGTTAGTGAATTATTAATATTATCCAGAAAGAATGATTTTCTATGGTGTGTAGAAAATGCCTCCTCACTCAGAGGAGATGGGCATGGAGCATATCCATTTGAAGGTATCAGAGTTTATTAATATATAGAAGATATGTTTTATTGAATTGCTTGGAAAAATGTGATACACACAATTTCTAGTTCACTGATATTTGCTTGCAATGTGTTAATGTATTTTTCAAGTTTTAAATTGAAGCATGGCAGCTTTTTCAAAATCCATGTGTGATAATGTCAGAAACACTGGGAAAAGCTTCTGTCATTGCAGTATCTTCAATATTTTCTTCAGACAGAGAGTTTCAATCGTTTGGGTAGTCTTTTACCTCCTGAGGATCACAAAAGGTTTGATTCATGTAAGCTAGTAAGGTATCAAGAGCACCTTGGAGAAAAAGATTTATGTAAGAGCAAAGCAGCAATAATGGTAATTTATTGTACGCAGATTCTTTTTGAATGCAACAGTAACAGAGGGAGAGAAAAGGCCACATCAAGATTTTGGTTCACTCACAAAACTGTCATGAATACCTACAGTCCCCAGATGTTTCATTTAAGGCTAGTTCATTTTCTTGTCTTTCTAAAGCAGAGGAAAATCTATTAGCTCTTTTGTTAATATTAAGATACTTACTATCTATAATTTTGTCTTACCAAATTTATTACAACTTAGCCACACCACAGGTTCACAAACAGACTCATAACAAAGTCAGCACTAAACTTTCAAAAAATATAAACCAGGTCTTACCATGAGGATAGGCTTAGTAAAGTGAGATATTTTATTAAAACAAAACAAAACCAAAACCAAAACCAAAAACAAACAACCAAAACCCATGGTTTTGAACTGTTTTAAGAATTTTCAAGAAAATTATTGACTTTATGCAAGACTATTCCACTCCCACTCCCTGAAATCCAAGATTATTATAGAAGAATTTTTTTCAGGAACTTTCATTCTAAAAAAAAAAAGGAATTCTCTTTAGTATCCATAAAAAAAATTGTAGGATTTTTGAACATTACAGAGTCCATTTTGAAGCTAGGCAAGAACAAACACATTTTATAAGTCCTTCCCTTGAAAACCAGGCTTTCCACAAAATGGCAATTCTCACATGAAGCTTTACATTCCTTGAAAATTGTACTGATTTGTAAAAAAAACCCAAGGAGCAAAAACCAGACCTATTTAAACAAGTATCTGCCAAGGACTGGTATTTCGCCTATTTTTTTTTTTTTCCCCACAGGGAATATTAACATATAAATATATTTTATGTGAACTAATCAGAGCAAAAACCTTCTGATTCCAGAAGTGGCAGCTTTCTAAAAATAAACCTTTCATGTAGCTGAGGCATGAGCTATTACTGGGGATGAAATGCGCTCTGTGGTTCAGAGGCAACCTGGTCTCAGCCTCCAAGCCTCCCTGCTGTGGGTGCCCAGGGCCTGCTCAGTGGGGGCAGGCTGTGAAACACCAATTTTGCTTGTTGCTGTGCTGGGGGAAAAGGATGCAGTAAAGAGCAGAGACAGCCAGCCCAGACCAGGGACCCGCACAGATCAGAGGAAAGTCCACAGAGCAGAAATCTGGTCTGCTGTTTATTACTATTTACGTACGCTCAGATGAAAGGGTTCAATCCTTCAAAGAGAAGAGAGCAGCGAGGAATGTGAAATGGTACTGGTGTTGCTAATAATACTAGATTGTTCAGGCAGTGGTTGTTAGGGTGCAGACATACTACGTTATCCCTTCTATCATCATTCTTAGGCAGGGCAGAGAAAAATTGTTGACCTGTAACTTATACTAACTTGCTTTGGACAGATTAATGTTTTTCTTTTTAATTAGGAAGATACAAACAAAAAAGTCACTCTGCATTTATATATCCACCTAGCAATGGAAAGTCAGTAATGAACTGCAGCAAAACTTCAGGCTCCAAAATGTCATTTATATTTCCAGATGCTAGACTACAATGGGCAGATTGGTGAATTAAGAGAAAAAACTGTAGTAGAAACATTCATATACGTAGAACCGGGATGCTGAGACTTGGCAAGCCTAGGTTATACTGAATACATTCAAGGTGCCTGTTCCATTTGTATGCAACTGGAAGGACCTGTGGGACCTTCACTGGCACTAATTACATGACAAAATATAAGATGAAAGACATGAATCATTGCCAAAGTTGTCAAATGCTTCAGGATTGACCTTTCTGATCCTAAATTGAATGGGAGCATTAATAAGGTATGAGTTCAGTAAATGCAGCAGCAAGCACTCAGTTTGAAAACAGCAATATAGCATACAATATTTCTCCAGTAAATATGTATAGGAAAAAATATTGGAGTGTACACAGAGCTGTCTTAGCAGTTTTGAAAATGTAAGAGTTATGTCTATGCTGCTTTGATTTCATTTACTGTATTCCTATGCAGATAAAATGGCATAACCCTATTCATTATTAAGGAGCTGGAGAAGCTTTTATTACTATCTCATTTAGAACTCAGAGATAAAATTTCAAAGTCCTATTTCAAGCAAATGTGGTGTATTTTAGACTGATCAAAACCTCCAAGATGCTTCACAAGATTAACTTGTATGGTATAAAAGCTGCACTGATAGCACAGTGCAGCGCTCGCTTTTTTTGAATGCTGCCATTTCTTGAATAGAAAGTGTTCAAATAGCATCTTCCACTCATTGACTAGAACAGCGAGTGAAAGCACTAGAGACTGTTGAAACTGCCAAAACACCTCAAAACCTGTATATATGAAATCTAAATATTGGGATGTATTAAACACCAATTGAGACAGTTAACACTGCTGTATATCTTAGTTTAATATAAAAAGCCATAGGCAATTAAGGTCTCTCTAGGTGCTTATCAAAATCCTGTGATTGCTGTGCCTGATTCAGCTTTAACCAAGAGATAAAATCTTAGTCATTGATCACGCCTACCTGAACAGCATGAATTTCAGGAACAGAGTATGTCCTTTAAATGTAACAACAACAAAAACAGTCACCTTATTCTTTCAGTCACTGAGATGAGCTTTGCAAAGGGCCCAGTCTCTCCTCCTGGAAGATCAAAGTGAGAGGTTGAGAAGCAACAGTAAGGGGAGTCCATGCTGAACAGGAAAAAAAGGGATGCTGAAATGGGTGAAATGGGAGCAAGCACAGGGCAGCAGAGAAAAGTGAAGCTGCATTCCAAGTCTGTTGTGCCTAGAGTTAAATTGCCTGGAGATAGAGATCTCATGAAACGCATCCTTGGCTGCCCCACTATTTGGCTTCCTGTCACAAACCAGCATTGCCAAGAGACATTAAGCAGTGATATTTGAAAACACTTTGCAGGTGCTAGGCTGCACTCTCCTCTGTGTTAATGAGAATTTGATCAGCTACTGTAGATATAACATACAGAGGAGGAGGAGCAGAGTCTGTGAATCAGCCATTTTTGCACCAAGGGTGGATCACTGGCAGAATAACAATAGGATGTCTCTGCATCTTAATAAAAAAAAATAAAAATCACTGAACATTGTGCCAGTCCATTAAAAACTG
Organism: Picathartes gymnocephalus; assembly: GCA_013390045.1. Classification (NCBI taxonomy): domain Eukaryota; kingdom Metazoa; phylum Chordata; class Aves; order Passeriformes; family Picathartidae; genus Picathartes; species Picathartes gymnocephalus. The sequence continues at coordinate 20,609 of WEKY01056245.1, read as the reverse complement.
GTACAATCTTATTGAGACATCTGGTCACTTTACCTTGGCCATTGATAAGAAAATAAAGACAGTCAGGCCTGGAATCTGGACAAATCTGAGATCAATTATTTCTACTGTTTAGCTGTTTCCTTATCAGAGAACTATCTGGTTGATAGATAATCTAAATATATGTTAGAGTAGAAGCCATAGCTATGTAAATTCATTTCTCTCTTGGAATGCTTTTCTTCATTCACTTTTTTTGCCATTCTGCATGGGAGAAAAACAATGCTCGGTTCATTTCCAGAACCAAAATGACTCTGTCTTTTCCTTGAGTTATTCTGCCTCCTTTCCTTTCCTCATGCTTGCTTTTACCCCTCCATTCTCCTACAGCACACACACAGACCCTTTGTGTTTGTGAGCTGCACATTAACCCAAAAGGTTAATGAGCATAGGGCTCAGGTGCAGTCCATACTCTTGCAGCATTACTAATGCTGTGGTCATGGGTTTGGAATGGCATTCTGGAAAATTAGTTCTTTTGTGATCTCTGTGCTGAGAGTGACTCCACTGTTTTCTCTGCTCCCTAACTGCATTTTTATGCTGAGCTTTCTGTCTCTATGAGAATATGTTTTTTGCTCATTCCATTACCCATTCCCTGCAAGCACAACAAAATTATTTGTGAGATCAACACCAGCTGCAATATGGTGAATATGTCACTGCCAACAAACTTTCTTAAATATTCCTGTGCATGTAAGTGCAGCTGAGGGGCTGATGGTAAAGTGGCAGGCAAAAGCTTTGAATAGGAAAATGTCCATCAGAACTTCACTGAGTTGGAGACTGAGATGAACAAAAGCCCTGGAACTATATAACAACAATTCAGTCATGTTCCTTCTGAGACTGGTTATCAAAGTAGACATCAACAGTATTTAGATATATATCTCTATCAAAAAGTTGCTGAATACTTAACCATTATATCCCCAAGAAAATCTGAGAAATGCTCCTTCTGAAAAGAAGAACATACATCTTCTTCTTTAAGTATGTCTGCAACTGAGATGTAAGGGACCATCCAGGGCAGTCTGTGAGGTGAAGAAGTCAAACCTGCAGGCCGGGGTTCCGCATTGGCTCGGTCCATGGCCAAGCATGGACGTGGCTGCAGTGTTCACTGCGTGGCTGTAAGATGAGGCCTCCCCTCAGCTTCCTGGTCATCGCCCAGCAAGCCAGGTCTTGGCAGCCAACTGAACTCCACTGGTGGAGAATGTATTCAGGCCCCTGGCATGAGGTTTGGGAAGACAGTGATTTAAAGCCACATAGTAGTTTAAGTACTGGTGATGATGACCATCTTTTGTCCTGTGCTTAATGAAGTCCCAAATTTGCAACAGGCTAACGTCAATTAGCTGATAAAAAAGTTCAAATACAAGTGTGTATGTCCTTTATAATCAAGTATTTACCTAGATGATCTTGAAAGATCTAAAGATGGAATTTATCTCAAGGAAGCATGGGAGTATGGTAGAAATCTGAAGAGGGGGTGTTGTATATCAGACCTTCTGGGCAGGAACAACTCCAGAACAGCTAGTCCTAAAGCTAAGAGAAGAGTGATCAAAAAGGGGCTTGACTGTAATGCATAGAGTTCACATAGGATGAAGGAGCTTTGAGGCATCTATATCCACACAGCAGATATTTTTATTTTCTGTTGAAGCCTGGAGATAAATGGATACTTAACACATGATTTTCATACCTAGATGGTGGTTATATCTTCCTGTGAGGTCAGTAGCATTTGCTGAGACTCCAGGCCACACCCTAATTTAAAGTAGCTGCTCATTTTGTGAGGGAGAATCACACCCACTCAGGACAAAAAAGGCTGCATGACACAGTAGTAACACTGGGTCATAGAGATTTGGGGAGCAGCAGCCTTCCAGGACAACTAAGTGTGCAGTGACTGATGAATCCAAATACACAAAACTCTGGAAAAGATGGATACAGTGGCTTTCTTGAAAAATGAATTTTTTGCTTTAGAAACACATAAGGGATAAGAAGCTGTAATTTATGTAACTACACTGCCTCAAGCTTAGCATTGTGACAGCAGCTGTGGCCTTGATACCTCAGGACCTTCTGACAGAGTGAGAAAGGAGAGATTCCCACAGTTCCTGTGGGCAAAATACTTCTTTACTTCTGCTCACAGGAGCAGAATTTGGCCTTAAGCTTAATCACCCGGAGGCACTTCAGAAAATAAATGTGTGTGCTTCCTCTGAGCGATTTGTCTGCAAATGTGTTAGTTGCTCAGCTTTAAAGCTTTGGTGGATGTAGCATTGTATAAGTACTTCAAAACATCAGAGGAAAAGACATTAGGAATAAACAAAAATGAATGATGACTAGTACTGTGCAGAAGTACAGGTGTACTGTGTATTGATAGGAACTTCTTTGTTGGAGAAATAAGGCAGCCTGCTGTCTTGCACAGCATGGTGAACATCATCTAGGAGGAGACATGAACATGGTGACTCTGAATCTGTGGAGGCTCACAGTCAAGAAAATGAGGCATGAAAAATAAGTAGCTCAAGAATCTTTAACAAGAAGCTTTACTATAAGAATATATTTAATATTCAGCTTCCTTAAAATAAAAAAGTAAGCAATGTATAATATGTATAATCATAAAGAGCCAACAAAAGCTGTTATAAAAATGCCTATCTTAATTGTAAAAGCTACCAGTTTCTATGGCAGACCAGAATACATAGCAATAATAATGTCTCTTAAACTACATTATTTCAGTCCTTGTCTCATCCACGAAATCTGTAAAGGGCTTTGTAAATTGACTTGAAAACTGACAGGTCTCATCTGGCTTTAGAGAGGGGAGAGAGATTTTTACAATATATGGCCCTTTTCCATGAACGTCCTATATCTTATTCAGTCCTTATCCGGAGTAGATACTGCATCAAGTGATACTGCAATCTTGCAGTCCAAAAACCAGTCTATACCATGTGACTATTTGTTGTCTTTACTAGAACCCAGATATCTTTCCCAAAGTAACATGTTTCGACAGACGTCTTTTCCTGCTGACTCTAGAGGTCCTGTCTGAAAAGAGTCAGAAGTCTTCTCATCCAAGATGTGAAGACATCTAGATTAGTATAGCTACACAAAGCTCTACCACTTTGCCAAGGGAAGGCTTACCAGCTCATGTCTGCTTAGAACCCTGTAGTCTCCTGCCTTCTGCTCGTGTGCTGCTTGGCACATTATTCTGAGTTTGGAAAACATGAGCATAGATGGTATCCAAACCTTACTAAGAAACCAAACCTTATATAGTATCCAAACCTCACTGCTTCTTCTGCTCTTCCACACTAAATCAAGCTTGATCATGAATTTGTCCAAATGGTTCTGGCTTTTTTAGTTTATTTATACATTTATTTGGTTAATTGTTTATTTGTTTCACCTACTCTTTTTGTGTAAATATTTAAAGTTTTTCTGTGTTTAGTCTCCATGTATTGCTCAGTCCCTCTGGCTTCTTGGACTCTTAATGCTGAGGGTAAATTTGCTTAATACACGGCCTCTTTCACAGGACTTAATCTATGCTGAATAAAGTGCTCCTCTTGTAAAGGGAAATAGTAGCAACTAACTGTGAGTCACAGCTAGACAAGGTAGCCTTTCTAAAATAAACTGGTCCTTAAGTGCAGTTGTAGATAAAGAAGCAAAGTTATTGAATCAGAATGTCATCTCAACAAAGTCTTTGTCAGTTAGAGCACAGAAGTTACCATCTTTCTCCCTGAAATCTTTAAAGCATTTGTCAATGTCTCTCTGCTTCTAATAGACTCCATCTCGTTGAGCAGAGTCCTGTATTATTTCTTTCCTTGCCCTTTCCTCAAACAAGCATCATTTCTTTTATGTCTGCAGAAAAGTAAGAGAGAAATCATTGTTAAATGTTAATGTTTGGTGAAGGATATTCCACCATCCTTTCCAGTGAATATTCTCCCTCAGGAACAAAGCCTTTTCCAGCTCTGAAGGGTCATTATTACTGTAGTCCAAACAGTGGAAATGCCCTTAACTTCTTGCCTCTCCAGGCATTAATGTGTTCCTCCTCTGAGAACACCACACTTACAAGTGAAGGGACTGAAGTCTGAGCAGTGAACATGAAAATACCACAAAAATTCATTCATTCTCCGAAGAGCAATCCAGACTTCAAATCAGACTGACATGGAAAGTGATTCAAGATCTCTAGATATTTTCCACTCTAAGTAGTTGGTGGAGAAGAGGGTATGAAGAATGATTAAGCCTTGACCTGTTTTCCTTTGTACTTTTCTGCTTGATGAACCAAGCCAACCCCAGTATTGATCCCAAAGAAAATAACGCTATGTCTGAAATGAACTTGAAAAAGTGAAATAAGGCAATATAATTACTAGCAGTCTGTGTGGGTTTACACAAAACAAATACTGTCAACCTAACTTAATATTTTTTATGACATTATGGATTTTTTTGGTAAAGGTATTTCTATTGATGTAACAGTCTTACATTTCTGCAAGGGATTAGATAAAAAACCAGGACATTTCAAAAACAAACTGGAATACTTTAAATGGTCTTAACCCTGACAAGCTGAAGTCTTCAAACAAGGTAGCAAACCAGCAAAACACAACATGTCTTTGATTATGGTAAGACATAAAGTCATGAAGAGCAACAACTATGTGCCATCAGCAAATTCCCTTTCCTGGGAAGTTGTGGCAATAGGTTTAGCAGCTGAACCTCTAGGCTGGACAGCCTAGCAGACAGATATCTTTGTTTTCAGGTTCATGTATCAGCATTTCTGCAGAAATGATTAATAAGAAGCATAGAAGAAACTGGGAAGGGTTCATGAGATTTTTTTCCTTAAATGAAAATTGAGTAACACTGACCCTCCAGCATATGATCTGGACTAGTCCTATTTAGCACGTTATACACATTTCTGCAGTTCAGTAAAGCATTTCATTGCATGTACCCTATTTCACACATATTCTACCACCTACACAGTGAAACTGAAGATTAACCTCCAAATCTTACTGAGATACAAAATTAACTCCTAACATGGTTTTCTCCTACGGCTCCTTTGGCCATGTTAGTAATGTTGTAGCTTCTTTTATGCCATCAGAAAAAAAGGCCTGAAAAAAGTTCCTTGCTCAAGAATAATTCATTTCATAACTTAAACTGCCAATTTCAAAGCACGGAATGATCTTTTGTATTTCCATGGTTAGACTCCAAGCTCAAACTATACAGCGAAGAAGTTCCTCATATCCAGCACTGGTATTCACTGTATTTTCAGTATTTCACTCAATTCTGCATCCTATTTCACACTATAAGTACATGTAACATCTTTCTCATGCAACAGTTCAGCTGTGCAGGCTGAGAAAAGAAAGAAATACAAGAAGCATATTGCACTGAATATTTGCAGTGCAGAACTAGATAATACTTTGACTTATTTGTCCAGGATCATATTGACATTAAATTTAATGTATTTGGCTAGCTTTTTGGATAATGCAGTGTTGAACAGGTTCAGTAATAGTAGATCAAGAATATTCTCACCCACTATGATGATATACCTAAATTATTTGACATTATATAGCTACAGGTAGCTGCTTCCTTACCACAGTAGAAAAAAAAATAAACTCTTAAACACAGCAGGAAGGATAAGATTTAGTGGTACTTGTATGCAAATTCAAACACATGTTTAAATCTTTGCAGAGCTGAGGCCTAGGGTGTTGTTTTGGGTTTATTTCAGAGATGAACAGACAGACAGTAATCTTGTTGGAGAGACATGGGATAATGGAAATGCATCATGCCGTCTGTTGGCAAACCACAGCGCTGCAGCCGGAAGCTGTGCAAAACCACCTGAAGCTGTTACCACCAACAAGCAAATTAGAAAAAATCATAGGGAGTCCTCAAAAACAAGCACACATATAAGTGCAATTGGCAGAAAATCTAAATTTGGTTTTCTCTTTATTTGTTCACATCTGCTAACTGAATGCATTGCAATTTGATTACACAGCCAAATTACCATTTCCTCTTACAGCCGTTGTTGTGAGATTAGTTTCTTCAAAGTTTGAGCTTTCCTGCATCTCTGCAGATACACTAGGATAGAATGAATGGGCATAAGCATATATTTTTATGTAGCTTCTTATGATCCTGCAGAAAAGACATTTTGAAAACTATATAAATTACTATTTATATATTTAGACATTAAAAGTAACTTACTTTAATAGAAATGAATGTAACAATTCCTGTCTTTATATCTGAGGAAAATGCTGATAAGGAATAAATTCATAAATGAAGCCTGTTTCTGAGGATGCTATAAGAAATTGTGCAAAAAGGCTTCTTCTATATGTTTTTAGGAGCTGGAGACATGCATAGAAAAATGCTGTAGATAATGTATTTCACTTAGTGTTTGTTCATTCATTTTGTGGGACTGGCAAATCGAGTTACGCTATCTAGTTTGTGGATACCTGAAACATTTACTCATAAAAAGACAGTGTATCTCTTTCCAGATGGCCAATTGTACTTTTGATATCTTCCCAGGCATTTTGGCTCCCCTTCGGCCTGCAGTCTTGAATTGCCAAGGCAGCTCAATCTAATGTCTGTGAGGATTCTTAAAGTAAAGTTTCCTCTGAGTTCACAAAGCATCTCAGTCTTATATGTGGTCTCTAAGACTGTCACAGAAAACAGTTGATGCTTTAAAGTGTGACTTGAAAATTCAGTGGGTAAAGTCACAGTCCTTTTACACAGTAGTAAAAGATCACCAGGCACTTCCTCAGCAAAAAANNAAATAAGGAGCCCTGCTTCTTTCCCACTTGAGCTTTCCTAAGAGCATCCTGCATATGCCATCACAGATCATGATGGCCAGTCTTCCTGAACTCACCAGCTAAATATATAACACCTTCATCTGGCTGTCAGGCACATCACAGTTTTCTCCTGCTTTTGGAAAGATGTCCTTGTGGGAGTTGTCAGTGGCAGTAGATGGCAGTGGATACCCAGTGTGCTTTCACTATAGGATGGAGTCTGCTGAGTTTGCCATCTCATGTTGGGGAAACCTCAGGATATGGAGTTAAGAGGCCACAGAAAGTCCCTCTCCTCCTGGAGTTGAGGGTTTGGGCTCACCAGCTGCTGTCATCAGTCTTGAGCTGTCAGTAAACTTCGTGTATCACATGCAGCTGTGATATGCATCACATATTTCTGGTCTCATTTCCTGAGTAAATATTGAAATCACTAAGCTGCAATATGGGAGGAACACAACATCCACTCCTTCCTCCTATAATTCTGATGATAGAAATTAGCTCTATTAATTGAAAAAATAATGAGACAATCACCCACTTTCACTAGGAAGCCTGAAGTTGTGGATCCCAATTGGGTGGAGGTGGTTCTTCAAATCCCCTAGAACCCTGCCCCAGTCCAGAGTGACATCTTGCTCCTGCCAAGGTTTTCCTAGTGCCTAAGTTCAGTTGTACCACTGTTGAGCCCTGTACCATTTTTATCCTATGCAGAGCAACTCACTATTCTCATACTCAGCATGGAGAGGCTCAGTGTGCAGAACACAGAACATGATTCCACTGGTGGGACCCAGCAACATAAAATTTTTCTAAATATTTTACTGGCCTCCAAGTCCCTAGGACTGTCTACATTTTCTTGCTACAGTTATGTTCACGGAACTTCATGTTCCAGATCCCTTAAGTGCTGAGATTGAGCACATGCTCCTGGCATAATCTGCCCTCTCGGCTTGTGCTTTCCTTCTGTGCAAATGAGAATGGGATGAGATCAGGAAGCACTACTGCTTTTGTAGACATTTATTGGTATAGATTTGGGGTGGAGCCAGCATTTAGGTCTGGAGCCAGGAAATTGAAATTACTCTTGAGGTCTATAATATATTCATGCTCTGAAATATCTTCTCTGAATGGGAAACAGGATCCCCTAAGAAGACTAATGAAAAGTATATAAAACATATAGTCTCTTCCTGTGCCATAAGAAAGAGCAAACAAATCTTTTTACCTCAAATGGAGCGGAAACAATCTTTATAGACAAGAAAATGCAGCCAAGGTGTACATACTGTTAGGTGTGCTCCTCCTTGCAACTTTACAGCTGAGTTATTCTGCTGTTTCTAGAAAGAATATTTCCTCTTTTTGCAACATGGTGGATTTATTTTGGAGATATGAAAGAACTCCCAGATACTTACATCTATTTTTCTTATAACATCTCCCCCTGTTTTGAAATACCCTGTCTTTATATTTCAGGAGCAGGTCTGAAAATCCTTGGGTCTTATGAGATAGTAGAAGCCATGACAGCACTGGTTAACAATTACATCTTCCACAAGGAAACTGATAAATAAACAATGCAGTTAATACAAATACTTCAGTAATATCCCTCTGGTGGGTTGAATATGGCTGTCTGCTGGATGTCCACCAAGCTTCTCTTTCACTTCACCTCCTTCACTACACTTCCTCGGTAGCATAAAGAAATAAGATGAAAAGCTTGTGGGTCAAGACAAAGACTAGGATATTACTTGGCAATTATCACCATCTCAGACTGGGGGAGATTAATTTAAATTATTGCCAATTAAGTAGAGTAGAATACCAAGCAACAAAGTCAAAACCCAAAGGTGACCTTCCCACCATCCTCTGTTCTTCCCGTACTCCATTTCACTCCTTCCTTCCTGTCTCCTCTGGCTCTTCCCACCTGAGCAGAGCAGGGGAATGGAGGTATGTGGTCAGTCCGTAATAGTTCCCTCTCCCTCCTCTCACTTTCAACTTGCTTCAGATTGGATCCTTCCCAGGGGCTCCAGTAGTCCACAAACTGCTTCAGTGTGGGTCCTTTCCACTGGGTACAGTCTGTCAGGGACAGACTGCACTATTCAAAGTGCTCCCACTGGTTTTATTCCTTTATGAACTGTTCAAAAACGGGTCCTCCTCCCTGATTGCAGACATCAGGAACTTTTCCAGTATGGGTTCTCTGCATGGGTTACAGTCCTTCAGGACCACACGGCTCTAGCATGGATCTTTCACTGGCTGCAGATCATCAGGAAAATTTCTCCTGGATGGGCTTCTATCAGTGTGCTGCAGATCCTGCCAGGAGCCTGCTCCAGTGTGGGGTGCCCACAGCCTGTATTTTCCTCCAGGATATATCCACTTGCTGTGGCACAGGGTCCTCTATGGGCTGAACTGTGGTGATATGTTCCAATGGAGACCTCAATGAGCTGCAAGGGGACAACCTGTGTGTCCATGGTCTTCACCACGGACTGCAGGAGAATCTCTGCTCCTGCCCCTGTTGCACCTCCTCCTTGCCCGCTCACTTTGGTGTCTACAGGGCTGTTTCTATGTCATTTTTCCTACTCCTATCTCACAGTGCCTGCAGAGCATTTTGCCCTTTCTTAAGTATGTTTACCCAGAGGTAAGCCACCATGTTGTCTGGGGGACTCAGCTGTGACCTGTGATGGCTCTGTTGGAGTGGCTGGAACCTGCTGTTTTTATCCCAACATCCTGCCCTGGAAGCCTCCTCTCCAGCCCCCTGTACCCAACACCTGGACACCTCCACCCAATACAATACAAATGGTCACTGATAGTGTCCAAATTCCTACCATATCAGCACCTCTGTTAGTTGTCTCAGCACCAGCAGTCCCAAAGTTCAAAAATCTGGCAGCCTCCCTGTGTTTGCTCAGGAAATGAAGGAAGCAATATCAGCAGCTTATTGACAGAAATTCTGTATTCCCAAAGTCAATTTGAAAACTTGCATGTAGAAATAGCAGGCTGGGATGAAAATTTGGCATTTGCAAGTTATTGCTTGCACTTAACGGAGCTGGGATCAGTTTGAGTTATTTATCACTCCTTTCTGCAGAGTGTACAACGCGCTGTAACACATAGGGTAGAATTTGTTGCGATTCGAAAAGACTAATATTTTCTTTTCTTGATATATCTGTCTCAGTGTCAACTCTGCTTATCAACTAAAATGGCAGCAGACAGATAGGTAGGTGTTGCTTTGGGTTTGAAACACTGTGAAGCTGGATTTGTCATAGGGATGTGTTATAATATCTGCTTTCCTCAGCTAGCTTCTTACCTAACTATAGACAGTCATGTATTCAGTTAAGTAGGGCATTTTTTTCAGCCTGAGCTGTGTTATCTAAGACATCAGCTGTCACTTTCCTGGATATTTAATGTTTTAAAAGGCTACATGTATAGGTGAAATGTGTATGTTCACAAGGCTTTATGTTTGACATATATCTTGTACACTACAAGCTATCATCATCATAAACTATACAGTTGCAAGGTGTGCAACTAGTATCCTACAAATATGATGTTATATGTAGCATTTATGTTTTACATTACCTTAAGCAGAGTTTTCTTTTATTCCGCTGAAAGGAAACAAGAGCAATGTGAAGCTCACAGTGATTAGATTATTGTCAGTCTGTCATAAATAGAAAGAATTTAGAGATTAGACTGGTCCTGGCTGAAAGGTGAATATGACATATGTTTCTACCTGGTTTTGAATGTATAGTTTAGAACTACATAAAGACTAAACAAAATGAATGGCTTATTTTAGCATCATGTTTTTAAAAAAGAAAAAATACCTTTTACAATGCCTGCCAACAGATTAGTGCTTCAACATTTTGTATTGTTAACATTTTAAATCTCCTGTCATCATGCACCTGGGTCATGATCCTGCACATCCTTGTACTTGTCTTTTTTACTGGTATATTTCTTTACAGCTGCAGTACTCTGTGAGAGATATCCCTTTTAAGCTTAGTGACATGTATGGTAATATACACATTAGCCAAAGAATTAATGATTATATCTTATTCATGGAGTTAATTGTAACAGTATAACTAAGCCTATCTGTTTTTCTGACTAGCTTTAATAAAGAAGACACACACATACACTTCTCTCTGGAGTATTTAGTCTCTTCTAAACATAAGAGAGGTCATTGATCAGGGAGGGGGAAGTACTAAATCAACATGCTAGATGAAATGTCTTTGTATTCCTCCTTCATCACTTACTCCCTCGTATTACATAAGTACATAAATAAATGATAAACCCCCCTCAGGTTTCTCCCTGAGCCTTTCTCTCTTATCATTTGTATATCCTGGCATTATCATAAAGTGATAAATGACTGCTGCAGCATTGAATTTATATTGTCATTTTAGTTGCTTGAAAGTGAGCTTCCATATAATACTTTCATAAAGACTATCAGTGTGAGAAATACAAACACTGTTTAGCTGCTCAGGGGAAAGCTGAAGTCCCCTGGTCCTGGTTTAAATTATACCTAGCATTTTAAAAAAGATGAGACCACACCTAAAACCAAGGGAGAGGAAGACCAATGAAACCTGCAGAAACATGCCCTGTTGGCAAACCCCTGGCTTGCACTGTGGAGACAGCTGCTCTCCAGCCCTCCTGGCAGAATTGTCCTGGGAAGTGCTTCAGTACAGATGGGAAGGAGGGAGCAAAAAAACCCAAAACACTAAAAAATCAGCACTGACAACACACAAGACTATATTCATGTTAAAAGTTAGATGAATAAATGCAATAAACTATGCATTAGGCAAGGGCTTGCATTTTTATTGAAGACGAATTACACTAATGGCAGAAAAATATTCTCTTTTTCCCTACTTTATCATGATAGTTCTCAAATTAAACTTCACATATGCTTTCTTAGGACTAATGCAACTCTCCTACCCCATATTTAATCTGGAAAAAAAATTTTAAGTAGTACAAAACTAAATGTTAAAGTATAAATGTTTGCCCTGCATATACAAAGCATAAATGTATTTTATTAACATACATAATCTTATTGTTATTCTTGTAGGACAGTTGATATCTGTTCAATATATATACACCACATATAGATGAAAATACGCTTTCTATGCTCCTTTCTGGATAGAATCAGATAGTCTTCCCTACCTTCATTCTCATCTCTAAACCTCAGCTTTCCCATATAATAAAGTTGTAACATGGTTTCCTCGTGTTTGGCAGCAGCAGCTTGAGGGATCGTTGCACCATAAACCAGCTACCATGACTTACGTGGGCCTGCAATTAGACTTCAATAGAGAGGACATTGCTAGCTTGGGTGAAAATCAATCTTAACAGTGTAAAGCAAAAAAACTTACATTTCATGTTTAGTTTCACCAGGTTCTTCCCCTCGGTGGGTAGCCTTTCTTAACACTTACCTCATGAAAAGTTGGATTAAATATCCTAGCACTGTACTGTATTACCTTATTGCTACACATTCGAAGGTTTTCCACATCAAAATTTTTTTGATTATTTTGCCCCCAGTGCAGCATACCTAAAGAGCAAATGTAGAAAACAAGAAGCAAGCATATTTCCCTTTCCTAATCCTCAGTCTTCAGTGAAGATTTTCTTCAATTCTTTCAACTTATTTGTCACAGTCGGTGCACTGGAGCAAGCCCTGTTGAAACTTACTTCCATGACTAAGCTGATTTTTCTACAGGGGTACCAGCTGGTGCACTTTTGATGGTCCAGACACATTCCACCCTTTATTTTTTTGGGCAGTGAGGAACGTCCTTTCCTGCCTGTGTGAATTCTTTGCCATGTATCCCGTAACACTTTCTGACAATGTGACATGGATGACACAGGGCAGATAAATCTGTCCAAGCTCCTTCCCAGAGGGGCCGGACATCAAGTGCAGGAAGGGCCTGTGGGGTGTGTAGGTTGCTGTGCTACAGCCACCCTAGGGTCAGTCATGTGGCTGCGTGGAGCGCACAGTAAGGAGCATTTGGTGCACTTTACTGTCCTCTGGCCCCTGTTTCAGCGACTGGAACAAAAATAGTGCCAGTCCCTTTGTGTCAGTATGTATCCCTGTGAAGCTTGCTAACATCCTGTCTGCCTGGTTTGGCATACTTTAATCCTTACCAGCGTCTGGGTTACTTGTTAACTATGTATAATTTCACACAAGTGTATTTCATATACAGCTACATCTATACAAGCACACCACCAGTCACAGCTGGTTGGTGGGGCTTAGCTGAAGTTTTTCCGTACCCCTTTCAAAGATGTACAAGGATGGCTCACAAGAGAACAGAAAAACAGCAAGAAAAGCAAAGCAGGAGGCAGTCGCCTGGTCAATTCACAGCCCACAAGACTTCACCTTTCAGAGAAAAAGATTGAAGAGAGCTTTGCAAAGGGAAGCTCACAGAACTTCATGTCCCCTTTGGCTCATTCCCTATGAATATCTATGCAGGAGATAACATTTGGCACTTAAAAACTAAGTAAATGGGAAGAGCTTAAGTGATTGCTTTTCTCTTTGAGCTAATGTCAGGCTGTTCTTACTAACAACGTAAAATGGGTTCCGTGATATGAATGTACAAACTGTAATCAAGTGCATTGATCTTCTTCAGCTACCCAGTGGTAAAACAAGTTGAAAACAACTCTTTATTCTAAGTAGAATTTAGCAAATGATATGTCTCAAAAGCTCATATTTGGACTTAGGACCCAGGGAGTGTCTGGTAACAGATATATTTTTTCTTTATCCTATCCATATCTGCAATTGTCCAAAGGAAGTACATTTTGTGCTACCTCAGTAATTCCTGAATGTCAAAAAAGAGGATAAATCTAAAATTAAAAAGTATTTCAGGTCTTTGGAATTTTAAAAAAGGTGAACAGGGTCCTGGAATAACTGCTCTGTAAATATATGAATGGGAAATCTTACTGTTTTTCGGTGAAAGCTGTTTCTGATAAAGAGACACAGCTGCTTGGACTCTGTGCTTGCCTTTCCTGTTCTGTTTTCCCACCCTATGAAAAACATTATTAAATTCAGTAAAGTCTTACCAATTTGGTGTTTTTTCTTAGCTAAGAAAACATCTTGAAAATGGTTGCAAACTATAATATTTAGAGTTTTCAGGTAATTAAGAATATTTTATTTCCTACATTTGAAACATCTTGGCTAGAACTCATCTGTTTCAATTTTTTTTATTTTTTATTTTTGAGGTTTTGGGTGTTTTGCACCCTAAAATACCTTTTCCCAAATGTTCTGGCTTATTCTGAAGGCTAATGCTTCCAGCTGAACTTTGACAGGTCAGTAATCTTTATTTTGGTGCAGCAGTAGAAGTTGTTTAGAAAAAAAATACTTTTCTACTTTGTCACTCTGATAGGTATTCCTGTTTCTTTCTCTATATCCATTCCCTCTTTTTACTGTTTTCTATTATAATAATACTGTTATCACCCCTATGTGTGAAGCAGGACTGTGATGCATATCTCTAAGGTTAGATTAACAAAAGTACTATTAATAGAGAAACAAACCCCTCATAACCATCTACAGCTTTATAGCTCTACTTCTCACTCTCTGAGGAACACATGTTGTCAATGATTTCAGGGTTCATACCCCTGGCCTGCTGGTCTTGAACAGTCTATCCACACCAGGATTTATAACCATCTTCATAATGGCCCTTAAAAAATGTCAGCTAAATGCAACTGTGGCTCACTTAATTTCTGTATTTTGGAGAGCTGCACAAAATTCAGTTATATATACTAGCTTCCACAATAAAAGAAGGATGTGTACATCCATTTCATTCCATCCAGCCTCTAATCCACAGGTGTTCTGCTACAAACGTTTCTGTTGAGGACACAGGATATCACATAGGCATTCCAGAAAGATATCTCTTTCAATAACGCCTCTGTAGCACACTTTTTAAAAACAATATCTTCTGGGGAACATGTCTATTACCTAGATGATAAGAAAAATGCCAATTTAATAAACAAAAAACCCAAAACAAAACTAATCAAAAACAAATAAACAAACAAAAACCCAAACCAAATTAAAAATACAAACAATCAAACAAACAAACAACAATAAAAACCAAAACAAACCCCCAACAAAGCAAAACAACAACAAAAAAATCCAGCTCTGAAGGGACTCAGAATATGAAGATGGTCAATGACTCTCTGGCCAAGGGGAATCCGGTGAGCGTTTACCAGGGCGTTTTAAAATGCAACCCTGTAGCTTTTAATAGCAGGTCCCTTAATTGCAAATGTGATAGCCAGACACAAAGCCTAAAAAGTAGAATGTTGTTTTGGAGTGCCAAAATACTGTGTTCAATTGTCTGCTTACTAAATGTACGCTGTGATTTTTTCCCCCCTTTTTGTTTATGGCTCAATTAATTTTTGGATGATAAAAGTGTTTGGATTTGTGAGACTTAAGATCGCTAGTTTTCCACAGCATCTGTGGAAATATGTGTTGCAAAGAACACATACGTAGGTTTTTTTGGATGAATACATGCCTAATTACTTAAAAACAGACGGTAAAGGTATTGTAGCTCTCAATCTTCAATATCAGCACAGACGTGCATTATTAGATTTGGTAAGACAGTTTTGCAAAAATTACTACACCATACTAGCAGTTTCTCTCCTGTTTGGCAATGGTTTTGAGCATGATTTTTAAAGGCTAGCTAAATTAAAATATATTTATGTATATTCATTCAATAGATAGAAAGTTAAAAGGTATTGGAGAGATGAAAAATTCAATTTTATCTCAACAGATTGTTATTAACTATGCACTGGAGTTCAGTTTTACTGATTATCTATCACAATTCAACAACTTATTTTATAATTAATAATAATTTTAATAGCTAGGAAGCTAATGCCTTCTTTTGAGTCACTATAATTGACCATAATAGAAATGCTGTAAACACAGGTGCCCTTAGAACACGACCATATTAACATTTAGAGCTTCACGTTGAAATGTACCTCAGAGGATGGGGAAGACTAAAACAGCATCTGAATGTCCTGAAAAGCAGAGGTTTGTGGTTGCGATTTGAGCATTCTGAATAATACCTCTATGTTTCTCATTAGCTCTTGTGTAGTGGCTTTGTCAGACCAAAGCATTTGGGTGGTGTGCTCCTTCTTGTGCACTGTTTCACTGCGGCTGCGTCCTGCGGGCTTCAGCCCTGCACATCTGCAGCCGTTCCCCTCCTCTCTCTGCTAGAACAAGAATGGACTTGGCAAACTTGCTGACTATTTGGCACCTCCCTTTGGATGCTCTGAGAGTGAGAACCCCTCCGCTCCAACTTGCAAAGGGCCCAACTTTGTCCTTGTGCCTTAATTTTTCGTATAATTGAAGGAAGGCAGGAGAGGTGAAGCACCATGCAAAAAAATCTCCAAAAGCTAGGAAAAGAGGCCTGCATTTTGGTTCTTAGTCCAGATTAGTTTTTAAGGTTTTTCACTCTGTATTAGGAAGACTCATGAGATTGGCTCTGAAATCATATGCACAGGTTATATGAAGCTATTGGGGATAAAAGAATGCTGAAAAATATTTCATATTCAGTATTATAGAATGCAGACAGGCAAACAAATACTGTCTGGTTCTTGAGGGATACAGGTGCCTTGCACAAAAACAATTTAGTGTAAAATGCCATGCATACCAATAGAAATGGCATCACTGTTTTTTTAATAAATAACAGGAAGAATTTAATTTATATGTATCTCATAACTATGGATTCAAAGTGTGATTTCTTTTTTTCTCTCTAAGGTCTCAGGCAGGTAAGTTCACATACATCATAGGTGTTCAGCATCATTTCACAGAAGGGATGATTGCCTGCCTGTAAGCCTGAATTCTGCCTTGTGCAGAAGAGTAACAGGAATCTGGCATCTCTTTACTTGTCCCCCTTTTAGTCTTGAAAACTAAACCAGAACTTCATTAAGTGCTATGACCCTGAGCCCAAAAGATATAAATCAGAACCCTTCCCAGAAACCTGATTTTACACAAACCTCACATTTACCCGTCCCTTGAACTACTTCATGCTGCCTGGCTTCTTTCAATATAAATATTTTCGGGACGTATCTCTTTGAGCTGTGCAAGCCCAGACAGTCTCACGTGGCATGTGGCCATGCTGCTGAAGTTGGATTAAAACTCCTCAACAGAACAGAGCAAAATCTTTAAGAGATTCTGATATTAGAATCATGGCAAGAGCATGCATAAAATGAAGAAAAGATTGACTTTCTTACAGATGTAACCAGATGAGGAGGTAAAAGTTAGTTTACTTATGCTTTACTATTATAGCCATGTAGTTATAACCACTTTTCAGAAATGCGGATACTGACATTTAATATTCTGATCAATTGGACAAAGTTCATGAGCCCCATTTATGAGCAGGCTGGCTAGTAGATTGTATGGGAACAAGTCTGAATATGAGCTCGTGGGGAAAGGCTGAGGGAAGAAGAAGTAAAAAATGAAATGGATGAAAAAATTGCTCTTTACTTCTCCAGCAGAAATAATGCAAAATTCAAATTGTGCAGGAGACTTAATAAAAGAAAGAATCTGATGGGATAAGCTGAAAATCATGATGCTCAGCTGACAGCAGGGGATTTAGGTTCTAACATCTGCTCCCAAGATTCACTCTATTCCCTTTAATCTGGTGTATCACTTGAAAAAGACTGTCAGTTCTAGGAGCAGGAGTTGGCATATAGGACTTCCCTGCTTTCTGGCAGTTCTTCGTACTTCATGACATTTTACTGTTTTTGATGTGACATATTACAAAACATGTTCCTGTACAGTTAGCTTCATTCCCAAAACATCCTTCTTGATATGAAATAAGGAAAAACCATACTTTTTATCTTTCATTTTTGTGACTTTTGACCAGATGTTTTCCTTGATATTTTTCAAATGGTATTACATTGTTCACTGATGATTTCTGTCAGGGAGTCCTTGAATTCTTGAACATATGAAGTTCTGGGAAAAAGGAAGTGGTGTGCTGCTTGACCTGCATGCTGTTATTTTCTTCAAAAATCTTTGAAACCATGTTATGTGCAGGTGTTTTCCTTTGGGAAATAAGAAGCTAATTCTTCCCAATAGGTGGTGTTTTTGGACTGAACAGAGAACATCAGTTTTATGAAACTAATTTGCTGAAAAACCTCAGAAAATAAGTCAATTTGCATCAGTCTAACTGAATCAACTTATACAAAGATGTTATACAGGGAATTATAGCACTGCATATGGCCTGTCTTCACTTCTTTCAATATAAGACAAATAAACTTTTGTATATTTTTAAAACATATCTGTAAATGCAACAAATTCAGCTCTGGGGACTTGATATTTATTGCCAGTATTGCAACAACATATGCTGAGTCCTTGCTTCTTTGTGATTTGAAATTAATACCAATGTATTAAGCTGGTTTAATGGTAGCATATACTAATGAGAAAACAGTTTGCAATCTGCTTTCTGTTTGGTTATGAGGGCCAGGTTTTCAGAAATGGCCACTAATGCTTTAATCATATTTGTACGTACATTTATTTCATATATAAAATTCACGGCTCTGTTTCCAAGCTACCATTTAGAAATACACATTACTATGGATGCTTTTACATACTAAAGTGTATTTTGAGAATGAAGAATGGCATGGAGAGAGAAAATAAGTCTTTCTTGATCACTGCCACTGTTAATACAGGAATGAGTGGGCATTTGTTGAGGCAAAAGGGAAGAAAGATTCATCGCACTTAAAGAACACCAACCAACTAACAACAAAAACAATAAATTAGTAGATCTTCAGGCAATGCATTAACAGGCTGCAGATGTCCTGGCTATATACTGCTGTGGATGCTAAGAATTTACACAGGCTCATAAAGAGTAATTAATGGGAAAACAGTCTCTTAAAAAGATTTGCATTGAGTGTCAGAATATTACAAAGTCCTGGAGACAGGATGCTGAATGCAAAGGTCTTTGGTCTAGCTGTGCTCATGTTTTTTCAGGACACAGATGTCTAGATGCTTGAAAATTTGCACAAAGGTTGTGACTAAAAGTTGGATGGAATATCTGTAGAAGAAAAAGAAATTAAACACTCAAAGGCTTGAAATCTAAGTCCTAAAACTACTTTGGAACATACTTTGCTTCCCAGCCCTACTGGGCCTTATAAATGGTTCATGAAATCCTGTCATTTATAATCCCTTTTTTTACCCCATGGAATTCCCTCTGTTTATTTGTCTTTACTTTACCACAGTTTTTTTGGAGTAATTTTTCAGATTGCAGTGCAATCACCATTCTATGTCCTTCAGAGTGGTGTTTAAGAAGTCCCTCAAACAGGAGGATGTTCTCAAACAGAGAAGACTCGTGTAAACTACAGTAAAGTCAGTCCCTTCAGCAAAAGTTCAAAATGAACTGATTAAGTTAAAGTGAAATTCAGTTCAACTAGATATTCAGTTCAATTAGATAATTTATTATGGAGCTTTTAGCCACTCCCTAAGAGTGCTTTTAAAAAAGAGTATTTAATTCCACTTAAATTTTAAAATACACAACTTTCATTTGAAATATTGGCAATCTTTTCCAAGGAAATTCCCAGAAAATTGTCTTTCTTATCCCTATTGCATTCTTACTTTCATGAAAAATGAACACAGTTTTTGCTTCTGCCTGGGTTTATTTTCATTGCAAGCATTTTTAATTCACAATTACAATTAACCCTAATGTGATTAATGTCAAAGCAGAACTGCAGCAGTACTAAAGGGGAGGGGTGTAAAACCTGGATGGTTGGAGTGAAGCCATTCTCCTGTCCTGTGCCTCAAAAATAGTAAAAGGAGAAAAATGATGTGAATGGATGGCTACTAGTGCCTGACAAGTAGCCAAGTGGTGAACAGTGTGTGGTGTACAGTTTACATCATAGGTTTTCAGGGTGCTGTAAGTTTTCAGCTCTCCTGCTAAGAAAGGATGGAAAGTATAAGAAGCAACAATCTCCTCTTCTGAAGCTCTCAAACATTCTTTGAGGATGGGATGGGGGAAGAAGAGCAGGCCTGTGTTAAGCCTGAGAGCTGAAAAAGAGAAAATCTGTGTGTTTATTACTCCAGAACCTTGTACAATATAGTAATCTGAACATCTCAATCAAAAGCATTTACTAATTGGTCTGAGAAAAATAGAAATGCAATGTAGAAACCTTGAGGCTTAGGCAACAGCTGGACATTAGAAGCACAAAACACATTGTACAGTACCTTGCAATCATGTTCTATTTTCCACATGATGCTGTAGAGCTGTTTGGTCTGTTTCAATGTTGACTTAGAATTTTCTCAGCAGGCTTCAACTGGCTCTGTATCTGTGGTCACTTGGTCTCTGCATGGAGGCCACAAGGCCAGAGACAGGCAATACTTCTAAATACCTGGTCTAGAGATAAAAGATCTTCTGTTTCAACTTTCAGCACAGGAATGATAAAAGAGATTTGAGTTTATGTGTTTATACTCTGTAATAGTTTTTTTTCTGACAGAGCTTCTGGAACTCAAATGTAGATAGATGGTTGTCGGCATTCCTGCTTCAGTTCCAAAACACCGAGTCATATATCATAACTTGAAAGCTATTATCAAGTACCTTGATAAAGTCAATTTGGTGACAAGTTCTCAGATGATGGAAGAAAGGTCTCACTTTCTGTCTGGGTGCATGTGTGTATGCTTCTCACTCGAAATCTGAGAGGCAGAAGAGGTGATGGAGAACCATATGCATTTTATAGAGTCGTTGGGGATCTGGGAAAGTTGTTCATGAAAATGCTTTTGACATATGCAAGTTCTGAAAGAGAGGTAGATGATGCACATATGGAAAATATAACAGAGGTAGACAATTTTTGTTCATTTCCCAGATAACTAATTTGTCAAGTAGATTTGTTCAACCAAATTTATTTGCTAATTTAGATTGAAATTGGCAGCTAGATAAATAAATGTGCTGGTTTTGGCTAGGGTAG
>WEKY01056236.1:0-11346 GCA_013390045.1 Picathartes gymnocephalus | reverse complement strand
GAGGCGGGCGGCGGCGCCGGTGGCAGTGACAGAAGATGACTTTCTCAGCCTCCTTCCTGGCAGAGTAGGGGAGAGTCCAGGCCAGGCGGGCCCCAGGCCCGAGGCCCAGAGGGGCCAGCCAGGCCGCACGCGGAGATGTTGCCTTTTCAAAGGCAGAGGCCGAAGAGAGAGAATCCTGGCCTTAACCTACCTTAAAATGTGTACCACAGGGTGGACTTAATATTTAAGTGGCTAAAAAAAGTGTCCATCTAAGAACTGGCCACTAATTGGCTCTTCAAGACATGCAGGAAGCTGTACTTCTGAGGAAATTGCAAAAAATCCTTACTGGAAAAAGTTACTTTTTCCAAGCCATGACAGCAGCAAAGACAAATTCAACATGACCCAGCTACCTTTAGGTTATTTGCGTATTTATACCTTTAGGTATTTGTGTATTTATGAAGCAGAGGTGTGGTCTCTTGGTTTGGTTTTTTTGCAAGATTTTTTCCCTAGATTCTGGCCAAAACACATGAAGTTTCAGATGTCTACCACCACAGTTTTCAACAGGCAGTTGGTCCCGAATTACATATTTAAGGGAATTATTTGCTTTACTGTCTTTCTATGTCTATTTTTTCCCCCCCTTTCATTTCATATTTCTGAAGACATTCCTTAGTCTTGATTGCATTACAATAAAGACTTCTACAAAATAAAAATCACTCACAGCAAATACTAGTCACCTGCTGATGACCCCAAATGGGAACAGACCAGTCAGTATGCTCAAGGGCATGGCTGCCCTGTGGAGAGGCTGGGACAGGGTGAGAAAAGGGGCCAACTTGAATGAGGCAGCCCTGCCCCAAACAAGCAGAGCCCAACAGTGATGCCAGGGACAGTTCTGCAGCAAGCTGAACCAGGCCAATGAGGCTGGAGGTAAGCACAAACTTTTTTCCCCAACACATACAGCACAGTGAGGGGAAACCACTTCTGTCCTTGGAGATTTCCAGACCTTAGCTGGATAAAGCCTTGAGCAACAACCTCTGATCTCATTTCTGACCCTGCTTGAAGCAGGAAGTTGCTCTTATAGACCTCTCAAGGTCTCTTCCCCTCCTTGCTACTTCTGTTTTATTTTGTTTTGTTTCCTTCCAAGTCTCTGGAGAGAATCATTACATAGATACAAAGGATATAGAAGCTTTATATTCTGACTGGGGTAGACATTAATTTTTTTCAAAGACCTTGTCCTTCCAGTGTCTTGCCAGAGGCTCACGAAGAACAGTAAATTGTGGAGATTAAAAAAAAGGAACAAAACAAAACAAAACAAACCCCTGCAAAACTAAAACAAAACCAAAAAACCCAGAACAAAACAAAACAAGGAAACTCCAAATTTTGGTGTCCTTCCCCATTCCAGAAACTTGGAAAAGTCAGCTGGGAACCACCTGAGTTAGCCAATATTACACAATGTAACACTAAGAAAGGTAAGAAAGATTAAACAGCACATCTGAAGAGATTTCCAAATCGCAGATAACTTTAAACACAAGCTTGACGTCCATCTTTCTGCTCCCTCAACAGGCAGGAAAGGGGGCAACAGAATGCAAGATTTTTACAAGCATAGTCAGCAATCTGCTAACAAGCCCAGGTCCTGCCTAGCTGTGTACTCCCAGCTTGGTATTTTAACGTTTTTCCTGGTAAAAATACCACCTTTCAAATCTCGCAGACTCTTTCAGCTCTTTTTCTACAGCAGCTTAGTTAATGAATTCTCTACGGACTTGTACACATTTCTGCACCTCAGTACTTGCTGCTTCTGGATAGAAGTCTGTTTGGAGCTTCATTAACAAAGATTATCATTGTGAACCATGAATACTTCCTCCCCAAGCACTTCCAGCTCTCATGATCATGTCTAGGTTTAAAAATAAATGCCAGCTGTCCCTCTTTGCTGGTGCTTGTGTAAAGTACAATGGCAGCCTGATAAGATTACTGCTGGACTGATCACATGGTTTGTGTCAGAGGTTCCAAAAGGAACTTTATTTTGCCTTACAGATTCGAGAAGAATTTCTTGAAAGCTTTACAGGAAATAGAAAATAACAAGCTAGCCCTTATGCTGCCATAATGTCATACTGCCAGAAATTGACTTTATAAATTTGTAAAAATGGAGGGACCAAGAAGTAAAAAATTATTGATTTACTTGAAACAAGACAGACAAAGCTGTCATTTGTTGGAGCATGCAACAGTCATTCTTAAGTTTCAGTTTGCAGTCACTATTATCCAAACCAATTTAGGAAAGGAAAACAAAGCTGTTTTGCCTCCCCACCTGCAATGCCACACCCTTGGGCATTTAGCTTTTTTTTTTTTGCTGTTGTTATTTATACGTGCAACCTACATAGCTGCATACAGAGGGTTAGGCCAAGCAGGTTGTACAGTGCCAGTTTAGGCACTATTCTTCACTGCCTGTAATTCAAGGACTGTTAAGTTTGGGTACAAGGGGTGCCCCACACTGTCTGCAATATCCCAACTAAGAGTAACTGACTTGTTTCTTCTTAAAGTCACTGTGACCAGGCAGATTGATAACAGCAGGAAATACAATCTCTGTTTTAAGATGCCCATGAGCATCCTTACTGCTAGTAAGTCTTGAGAAAAGCCCCTATTGCTTAAAAAGGTCTTCATATTTAGCTGACGATTCTGAAGAGAAGCAAGAGGCTTGAATGCATTCCTTACTGGCACCCACAGTAAGGGACACCTCCACTGCTGAAGTGGGTGTTAGTGTGGCAGTATGAAATTAAGCCTGGTGTCACTTCTAGTAACTTGGTAGGAACAACCTTAGGAAAGAAGCAGCTTGACTCTAAAAGAGGAAACAATGAAAATGGCAAGGTTGTGTTTTTGTTTCCAGGATGCAGACAACTTTGAATGTGTTTGGTGAAAGAACATGAAGCCACTGGGCATGGTTATAATTCATTCTCCTCCTGCATTTGTGACAAAAAAATGAACATATTATAACTCTCATGCTGACCCAAGGCTGACTAATTACTTGCATCTTAAACTGCAGCCAAGGTAAAAGTGGAGGTCAGGCAGCAATGACCCCAAAGATGTATTTCTTATGCAATTGACTGTTTTATTGTTTTTCAAATATTTCAGTGGTTTCAGAGCTCCAAACAAAAACTTTGTATTTACTGGGAATTGCTATTGGTTTTTTTTTGTTTTGGTAGGGTTTTCTTTTACGCAATATTGATACTTTGCACTGCAACCTGAGATAAATTATGTCCTGACTTGACTACAGAAGAATGGCAAAATGAGTTGACATGATTGAAACAGATTCAGAAAGGTTTCTGTAGAGAATGGTAACACTGGAAAAAATATTTGCTATTTCTTTGGAGAACTGATTCATGATTTTTCTCTCTATTCTTATCTGCCCTCTTCTTCTGTTTTTCACTGATGTCACGATGATCATGTGGGTTCACTGACAGTCTTGGTGTACTCAGGGCTCACTGCAAGAAACTTGAAGACCTCTGCCAATAATCTGTGATGCTTAATCTGAGCTTTCTGATGTTTGCAGAGGTAGTTTTCCCAATTACAAACATGACTAAAACAAGAAAACTTGTTTTATCCAACTTTTTCAATACAAACTATAGAAAGAAATCTAAATCCTTCTCCTAAAGTCTTCCTCTGGGAAGGCCACTGGAAGACTTCACCCTTCCAATGTAATGTTCACACATTTTCAGGCTGTAAAACTCACATTGGGTATCAAGGCCTCCTGGTGTTGGGTGGATACAGCACAACAACCTGCTTCTCTTGTTCCTTTCGTACAAACTCCAGCTACCACTTGCCACCCCTCTGCTCCTATACAACCTTCGCACTGCCCCAATATCTGCCCAAGAAAACCTTGCCAGCCATCAAAGGGGTTCTGTTATCAGATAACAGATATGCAGCTCTGTAACATAAACAGAGCCTCTCAAGTTTCAAGGGACTCTAAGACTGCTTCTGTTCTCTCTTAAATAGCTCTTCATCAAGTTTTCCTACCCCTTTTTTTCCACTTTCATTTGTTTCTTTCATTTGTTCACTTTCTCTGGGGTGCGCCTTTTTGCTGCAGTGCTGAAGGCTGTTGCTGCAAGTGAAGATGATGCTCAAGCATGTTCAAATGATGAGCTGGCTTAGACTTCTGCACCTGATACAATTGCAAACTTTTCTCCACTCTATGATATTACTCCCTTTTTACATAAAAATAATTAAAGGAAAATTATTTTCAGACCACTTCTTTCTATTTCCCTTTCTCTGAGATATTTTCTTTTCTGTGAGAGCATCTTGAAGGAGTTGTTTTCCTTTTACACTTTAGCATTTAGATCTTGGTGTTCTCAGAGACTGGGAGGCATCTGCGGGGAGACTGTCACATCAGAAAGACCAGTCCCTCTAGTCTAAGTGTGCCCAAAGGTTTTGCTTCTCTGGCAGGCACGAGGCTTGGCAATTCCACCTTGGTGCAGTGGGGCAGACTGTTTTCATGTACATATGCCCTGTTGGAGGCTTGTGAGGGACTTGAGCATCTCTTGAAACAGCAGACTGGAGAAAGGACAAGTGGAGACAGTTAACTTGCACTGTGAAAACAGGGGCAGTCATGCCGGCAGAAAGGCTGCATGGTGCCTTTGCACGAGCCCTAGCAACCACATTACATACATATATGTATATAAAAACAATAATAAAATACGTGATAGCAGGCAGTCAGAATGAGCCATGGAAACCAGCTTTTCTTGAAGCCATGGCCCGCTCTCCCTTTGTTTTAGGTGTAAGCAGCATCAGTGAACCATAAAAGCAGGCAGATGAGCACCAAAATCACATCTGCTATTCATTCTGCTTTCACTGGCATGCTAAGATCGAAATCTCGTTTTTGTCTTTGTGGCAAAAAGAAAGTGGTTATGTTCTGAACATTTTCCAGTGTTACTACCTACTACTACTACAGTTTAATCTAGCCAAGCCTTGCTTGTTAATCAACTACCTTGTTAAGCTAGTTTTCACTAGCTTCCACATTGTTCTTTTTAAGTAGGTCAAAGTCATAAAAACATTCTGTCTTCATCTTTCTTTTTCTTTCTCCTTTTTTCTTTTTTCTTTCTTTCTTCCTTTCTTTATTTTTTATTTCCCCTTCCCCCCCCCCTTTTAATGGCTACTAAGAGAATAAACAGACTTCTGCTTGCTGTATTAATGCAATATCGCTACCCAAATGATGGTTGCTAGCCCCTTCCCCCATCCTTCTTCACAGTCATCAGCTTTGTTTCCTCTCCTTCTTCTCACAATTATTCTGTTAAGAGCAAAACAGTATGAGTGACTCAGTTTCCCCAGCTTAACCAGTCTCAGAAACCTGCTTTTCTTCCCTCCAAGTACCAGATCATACTGTACCACTGACTTATGGAAGTGACACTCATATGGAGGTTCAGCTGTGCAGCTATGTCCTTATGTGAATGGGAAAGGAATCTCAGAGCAAAAGGATGCCATGGGCAGGGAAGGTTCAAAGTCGCATGGATGTTTCTGAAATGAAATTATGTTTTTTGCTTCATGACATTCCCACTCGTTCCTGGTTTATGTCCCTAGCTGCAGGACATAAACCAAAATCACCACATAAAAAATGATGAATTGGGAAGCATTTAACTTTGTCCCATGGCTTAATTCTTATCCCATTTCACAGAGTTCTGTCCTTGTAAATTGCATTTAAACCCCTATGTAGAAGAGTGGTGCTTTCTTCTTTTTGCAGGCAGTGTGTTTGTTTGCTTTTTTACCTAATAAAATTTAGGAGGGAACTCCTGGGGCATTGCTAGCTCTTCACAGGGTTCCTTTCTCACCTGCTCTGTGCTCTGTTCTGCCCATCCCCACCAGGGCCATCACAGGCTGCTTGGGTCTTCCAGCTCCTGTGGCACACACAGACACCTCTGACTCTGGTAACTGTAGTTAAGCTGAAAGATATGCACTGGGGCAACTACAAAAGCTCAGATTTTGGAAGTTATTATACTCAATTGCCTTTCCCTTGCAGCTGATCCCTAGACCTGCTGGAAGGCTGTTTGCTCCTTTTCACCCTGGGAGTTAGCCACTTCCTAGGGATGAACTAGGAGACCTCAGACATGTTATGTCTGTACATGGACACCAGGTGAGGTACATTGCGACACAGAAAGATTAAAAGCTCAGCTATCCCTGGTGCCTGGAATAATCTGTGTGACAGCCCTTAGTTGATCCCAAGGTGTAGCTGAGTGCAGTGGCTTTAGGGAGACATCATCCCTCTACATTTCGTGCCCACAGGTCCTACTACCTCCCCAGCTACCTCTGGTGGCCAGAGCCCATGTGCTGTGCTACACGGAAAACTACCCAGCGTAGCTTAGTGTCCTCTAGGGATAATTAGCAAGAAGAAATCAAACAGCTTCTCTGACAAAACCAGCTCTGGGGTAGGGATGCTTTTTAAGAAACATTCAGAAGGTTGCTTTTTCTTGGGTGGCAGAAAACCCCCAAACGTTTATTTGTTTAGACAATCACCTTCTCACTTTTATTCTGATACTCTTAACTATTTCCCTACTTTTCAAACAAAGCATTTTGAGTCACAGGGAATACATGGTCTTTCAGTCTTTCTGTTTTGGGAGCTGCCCAACCTGACAGGTGATATGCATTCAAGATCCAGTGATTTCAGGGAATATGGGATGGTCTGTGACTTCTCCCATACTGGACATTTTGAAACCCAAGAGCACAGAACAATATATGGTTTGGGAACAATTTTTTTGTACGTCAGTCACAATGCCTGCACAGTGAGTCACCTGCATGGGCTTCTCTCTGGGACAAGCAAGGGCAAAGAAATGCAGATTGAATGAAAGCCCTGGAAATGCGCTCACTGTGATGGTAGCAAACTAGAGTGCCAACATGTACTGCCAGTGCTCCCTGGCATCTCTCACCTATCGTCCTTTACTAGAGGTCTCAGTGTTAGCTTGTGCCAGTGACAGATATTGAACAGTGGCCACTGACATCTGCTGTAACTATCCTTAAACCCATCATCTTTGCCACTGAAACAGCATTCATGGTGTTTGAACAGCCCTGCTATAACTTAATTAACAGCCTAGGACAATTCTTATGTTGTAATTTTGCCCTCCTTCCAGTTCTTGACTTCTGAAAAGCTCAAGTAACAGAGCCCAGGTGGCAGAAGGACAGATGTCTCTCTGGCTTCATATTAATCAGTAAGTTGAATCAGTGAAGCCTGTTTTGTCTTGCTAATCTGCATAGTGGTTGAGCTACTCTGTGAATGGTGTGATGACTAATACAGGCTAAACACATTGTCCAGTGGAGAATGCTTGAGGAAGAAGGACAGTATTAAAGTGTGTGTTTCAATGGAAACGGTAAGAACTGATGATACTTGGGACCATAGCCCCTTGGTCAAATGCAGTCAACACTGTTAAAATATGTTAAAAGTAACAGAGTCATCAATGGATCTTTGCCATTGTGTTCATTCAATGTTGGATAGTAAAATGAAAACTCTTCTCTTTTTCTTTCCCTTTCTCCTCATGAGACACTAACAGAATTATTTTCCTTTCATGCTCTTGTTTGCAGGTTTACTTGCTGGTGTGAACCTCCTGCTGGGCCTAGAGCCTTTAGCAACACACATACCCCACCCCACTCTCCATTTACATTTTAAGATAATCTGGGTTTTTTTAACATCTGACTGCAATAAAACAACATACTTGATGATGATATTTCCCTCTGGGCTGGAATTTTTCCTAATCCACTTAAGGAAACTGTGAGGAGTTGCTGAGCTACCTAGCCTGAGGACCCAGACTTCATATCTTCATCAGAAAAAGATACCCAGTTTTGCCTTGAGGTAGAGATCTTCAAGGTGTTCTGGCTTCCAGAGAGGAAAGGATAGAATTAGTGCCTGAATCAGTCATAACTTCACTTACTGTTGATACAGCCTAAGATCTAAATCAGTCTATCTTCATTACGATTCTCAATCACTTCCTTCCACCTCCACAACTCTACTTGGAAGTTTCTTTTTGCTAAAAAAAAATTGTTTCAGCTGTAGAGGTCTTTCTAACATACATCAAGAATGGAAAGAACCTACATCAGATACTGAAAGTAGTTAATTCCTTAAATAGTCAAAGTGTTTCTTTAATGCAATTTGGAAAATGGTCTCCTTTTGTAAAAACCTGGTCCAAGACACAGCCAAAAGGTGCTGAATTGCAAATGTTCTCAAGAACAAAAAACCAGAAAACTTAATGTACTAGCACATAAATATTGATCTTTGTGCCAGTGTCTGCACATTCAATCAGTGGTTTGTGTGAAAGAAATGTACAAAGGCACATACACATTCAGGTTCCACCATGCTATTTCTTTTGCTTTTGTTCTGTAGTTTAGCTGCCAGGGAACTGGTTGGGGTTTACTGTCTGTGCACAACACTGTTGCAAGGGGCTGATAACTGTAACTCTTCATAAGGCAAGATTAGCTGACAAAAACTGAAAGTAAGTGTATTCTGGGCTTTCCCCAAAGAGGTAGTGTCTACCTTCTCTGTTTTTACATTTACTTCCTTTTTCTCAGTCTAAATAAAATATGTTTTGAGTGGAGGATCTTACCCAGTTGCTTCCTTGATTTCTGGGCACCGGAGGCAGCATAGGTGTTTTGTGGGTTTGGGCTCCTTCCCTATATTTCAGTGGTTTTGATTGCTGTGCTCTGACTTTGTGCACGCACACCTGAGATGATGTTACCTTGGCAGAGCAGCAGCCCTGTGGCAAGGGTAGTGGGGGCTCTGCAGTCAGCTGTTAACCTGGCCCCTCCTCTGGCCTGGTCGGGTGGAATCTGCTGCCTGTAAATGGAAAAGTGAAACTGCTGAACACTGTGACTGCAGCATGGCTGCTGTCATAATCCTTCCTTCAAACAGTAAAAAGCTCTGAAGGACACAGCTTGGACATCATTCTGACCATGTTTGTGTTTCATCCAAATCTTGCTGTGTTTTTTATCTGTTTTACACCTGATGAATAACGTGGAGATAGGTCACGGAGCACAAAATATCCTCACTGAGATTAGCTGGGGCATGGAAAAACAGACCCTGTCCAATCGTTGAATTCAGTGGTTCTTCCTGACCTTGGGGATGAATGTTTCACTTGTGGGTGGGTTTGCAGAGCTGGAAGCCATCCTTTCAGGCAGGAAATCCCTCCACAGCCTGTCTGCATTTCCCTCTAAGACCTGCCCAGGTATCCCCTAGCTGCTGTCAGCAGAGAGTGTTTACATAGTATAAAGCCAATTTGTTCATTTCTGATGCTGTGCAGAAAACACAGGACTTTTATAGATTGCCTGAGTGCATGTAGTGCAAGTGGAGCCCAAGCCCATGCTTTGGCTTTTCCTTCCCAAAAGCAGGACAAGACAACCTCTTATCTTGGTCCAAGTGGGCAGGTGCTCGTGGTTTCAACAGGATTCGTGGCCTGTGGTAATCCAGGTGATGCAGGTAATCCAGGTAAACCTTGGGTTGCAGGAAGCATTTTCAATCTCTTAATGTCACAACAAATCCCAGTCAAAGTGCTGTGTGTCGTGTGACCTGCACAGGTGTAAAGTCCAAATGGTGTGAGAACAGCAAACTTGAAACCATAGTCCATATTCAGAGTGGGACTTATTAGTAACATCTCTGATGAGGGTAATAGGGTCATCTGGAGTTCTCTGGCCATTGTCAAGTGTCCCGTGGGGTCTGACACCCACTGTCATGTTTGGCTGTGGCTTAGTCAATGCAAATCAGTATTGCCCCATCAATGCTGTGGAGATAAATGACAGAGTCCACAGAATGGTCAGGTTTGGAGGCAAAGATCTTGTGCTTTCCCTGTAAAACAAAGGTTTGTCCAGCAGTGGACCAACTCCCAGAAAACAGATGAGCAAGCCAAACCTGAACCTTAAGGGCCCTTTCATGTTTCAGCCTTTGCTCCATTACCTCTCCACTTGGTACA
The DNA here is from genome assembly GCA_013390045.1 of Picathartes gymnocephalus. Taxonomy (NCBI): domain Eukaryota; kingdom Metazoa; phylum Chordata; class Aves; order Passeriformes; family Picathartidae; genus Picathartes; species Picathartes gymnocephalus. Next base: position 1,444 of record WEKY01056236.1, on the reverse strand, counting down.
CTGCATACAGGCTGCACAAAGTATGTTACATTACACGTTCCAGCACTGAGGTTTCTTTGAAAAAGGCAGATCAAAGCACCACACAGCAATTCAGGTTGGGAGATCCTCCCAGCACAGCTGTACTGTTCCTCCTCTCCTTAAAATCTGAGCATAAACAGTTTTTGGTGTGAATAAGATACCAGGTGGTATCTTATTCCCAGCAGCACTGCAATCCAGTGTCACACAAACACTTTTTTGTAGTCTGTGCTAAACCAGAGCTGCACACAGACATTCCTCACTGAAGAATATTTCCCTTGCTCCCCAGAGACTTGCTAACAACTGCCCTTGGTCGTGTTGTCAGGGTGGATCTGGATTTTCCAGAGCCCTGTCTACTTTCAGACATCACCTGATGAGTTTCATGTCATGCTTAAAGTAGTGACACAGCAAAGGGGTGTCAGGAACCAGTTCCAAGTCAGGCCTGTGCTCACTGAGCAGCAGTCAGAATAATGAGTTTAATTGTTGCTGTTTACTTGCTTTTTCCCTGCTAAAAATTTTAGGAGCAGATGAATGATCTGGGTGGACTTCCAGATGTGTCCATGGTCTGCCCCTTAGGCTCTTACAAGTGCTCTTGCAAGTGCTACAGGAAATACAGAAAGTAAAATGTGCATTTGAAACTATCCAAGAGAAAAGAGGAACCTCTCCAAGGTGGATCACAAGTCTGCAGACCCCCTTCCCTAGCTGGGTCTGTTGTCTCCAGGAAAATTAGGCTTGCTAGCCTCCTTGAGTCATTTGTAATTGCTGCCCTATTGCAGCTGCCTGTGGCAGTAGCCCCATCCAAAAATTAGTTTCCCAGACTAGCAGAGAGGACCTCAGTGTTGAGACCTGGCTTGGGCTGGATGGGAATCACTGATCTGGAGATAACAGACCCATTCCCAGTTCTCTGAGCTGTGTGTCCTCTTCCAGTCCCATAATCACCCAGCTGTGAGCTACCTCCTTAGAGTACAGTCCCATAGGAGTAATAGGCCTGTGTTCTTGAAGCACTTTGCACTTGCCTTCCTGCATCACTCTTTCAGCAATCAGTCAGTTGCAGATATGTTGGGGAAAAAACCCCGAACCTTTTTCTTCCATCACATTTGGGTTTATTTCTGAATTGTTTTTCATAGTTTGAATTCAGGAGGATCACTAAGTTACTTGCACATTAATGTATGTCTCATAAACTCTACTGTCCTTTGTGGGCTTCAAAACCTGATATATTTAAGTATTATAAGAAAAAGCAAAGTAAATGCAACCATAAGGTTTGAGGGCCAGAGTGTCCTCTGTGTTTTAAGTGGGAAGGGGGTTGTAAGTGTTGGCTTTCATATAGTTAAAAGTGGGTTAATTGTTAATGGGTTACTAAACTGTTCATTAATGTTAATCAAACTGTTGGTTCAAAATAGGTATTCTATGTAATGAGTTGGGGTGAGAA